>JACEFZ010016241.1:150000-197500 GCA_014155875.1 Cepaea nemoralis
TACACAAAGAGGACTAGAAATCAGACACCATGATTGCACTGGTGACCCGAGTACCAAATAACTACCCTAAAGAAGCAATGACCGCAGCCACCGTCATCTTCATACTCTAAGCTGTATACTTCTACAACCAGTATGTTCAGCAACGATTACCCTCTTGTTGTAGCGGAGAATCCCTGGCCAGATTTCTATACAGTGTGTACAGAACCACGGGTGTACAGACACTGCCTCATCTCTGTCGGAGTTGCCAGCTTATGGACATCGAACACTTGTACAAACCAGGCTTAGTTAGTTGCATATTCTTTACAAGACGTCGCAGTCAACCCCAGCAATGTTTGGCTGCTTGTGATTTCTTGGCAAGAAGTTTACGTTCAGTAGTTTGTCATTGTTTCTGAACGACCGACACTCATACCAATGCATGAACCCCAGCGCATGGCGGTCTGCTTTCAACTGCCTTCGCAGCTGTTTTTCGAACGGGGTATGCCGGATTACGAATTGCGTCCATACGCCGTTCGCCGTTACAGATAAACAAGAACAACTATGTTACATATCAGATGGCAAATGGAAATGAAAAGTTCGGATCAACAATGTCGGCAGACAACACACCTGATGCAGATCATGTGTTTTTATGATTGTCATTTGTTTTCATGGATATATGAAAATAACATTTAAAAATTTACAACTTCGGGCACTAGAGCATTATGAGGCCTGTGGAAACATTTGGGACAGGCCTTGCCAAGCAACCTTAAGCAGGACTCGAAATTCGATAAATCGAACAATAAGCAACTGAAATTAACGTTCCTTGCTAAGTCAGTTTAATTAGGAGCCAGCTAGGTGTGATTGATAACTTTAAAATCGAAATCATTCAGCTGGAAAGCGATCGTGAACTGACAGCTAGGTACAAAATCTTTCCCCGGCTTGAGTTCTATAAACTTAAGAAATGGTGAATGTTCCTCTTTGAGAGGAGACGCATTGACATACATCTGTGTTTGGAACAACTTATTGCCATAAACAGTTCTTTTCACATCTGACCATCGCAAAGAGTCGACTGCGATATAGACTGACCGACAGAAATCTGGAAAAGCAGTTGCGAGCTGCGGTTACATTATCAATACCAGCTAAAATCAGACGGTTCAACATAGAAAAACCGTTCCTGCCACCACATTAGGAGTGAGATTAATTAAATGATTGACTAAATATAGCAGGCTGACTTTTAAGTTGATAATTTTGTATGGCCCGCGAATAATCTTATAAATATCCAAATGCCCTTGGCAGAAAAAAACTATGGTTCACCACTCTTGCGCTAGAACATCCGTTAATAACGAAGTGTCTTTTTATACGGCCTTGAATTATTTAATTGTCTGGCCTTGACCGCATTCAGCCATGTTTCCTCCAATCGGACCAATAGTAATATTCCAGTGTGTTTTTCTCAATGGCCACAATGTCCGTCTGTCCATCTATGCACCCACACATCTATAGTGTCAATTGTTAACCTCACATCTGTTGTTACTTGTCAATGTTTTCATAAGAAAACAAATTTATATATATATATATATATATATATATATATATATATATATATATATATATCTTCTTCTTCTTCTTCTTCAGCATTCCGAGCCATTGAGGTTCTTTGCTGCAAATACAATCTGTCTCCATTCGTCTCTCTGGTGGACCTTCTCTTGCCAGTCGTTGATTCCAAGTGCTTGTAGGTCTGTATGTATATTATCTCTCCACCGCCTTCTTGGTCTACCTCGGGGTCTACGGTCATTTATTTCCTGAGTGTAAGCGAGTTTTGTTTCCCTATTATCTTCCATTCTTTCTATATGCCCCAGCCATTGTAGTCTATTAGCCTTCATGATACCAGTGATTAGCGGGGACTTAAACAAATCATAAATGTCTTTGTTACTTCTTCTTTTCCACTCTCCACTTTGTGTATCCCTAATGGGTCCAAAGATGCGTCTTAAAATTTTGTTCTCAAAGGTTTGTAACAAGGCTTCGTCTCCTTTCGTTGTACTCCAGGTTTCAGAGCCATACAGCACAACTGGTCTGATCAGTGTTTTGTATATTGTGATTTTGGTGTTACGAGATAGCGCCTTTGATTTTAGTAGATGTTGTAGTGCATAGTATATCTTATTTCCAGAGTTGATTCTAGTTTGTATTTCTTCCCTTATGATGTTGGAGCAGTTGAAGATTGTACCCAGGTATTTGTATGTTTCCGTTCTTTTAATGGTCATATTATCTATTTGTATGTGGCCAGAGTTTTTAGCCATTCCGTCTCTTGAAATTACCATATATTCTGTCTTATCTTGGTTGATAACCAGCCCCATCTGTTGGGCTTTTTCCTTTAAGTGAGTCAATATTTCTAATGTCTTTTGTTCACTTTGCCCTATAATATCTATATCATCTGCATAACCAAGCAGCTTGGATGTTCCTCCAATATCACATTCCTCCTTTACCTTCCTTACAACTTTCTCTAGAGCCAGATTGAAGAGTAGCGGCGATAGTGCATCACCCTGTTTCAAGCCAGATGTTATTTGGAAGGGGTCTGATTTCCTGCCTTTATATGTTACTATATTATAAGTATCTTCCATGCATAGTTTGGTCATGTTAATTAACTTCCTTGGTATTCCAAATTCCTGCATAACATTCCATAGACTATTCCTATGGACACTATCATAAGCCTTTTTAAAATCCACAAAAATGTTATGGAGATCTCTTTTATATTCCCAATGTTTCTCGGCTATTTGTCGTAAGATAAATATCTGATCTATTGTTGATCTGTTTTGTCTAAAACCCGCCTGGTAGTCACCTAATATGTCTTCTGAATATGGTTTTAGTCTATTTAGTAATACTGCGGATAGTATCTTATAGCTTGTGGACAGTAGTGATATTCCTCTATAATTTCCACATTGGAACTTGTCTCCTTTCTTAAAGATAGGTATCAATAATGACTCTTTCCAGTCATGGGGTAATTCTTCTGTCCTCCAGATTTTTATTATTAGTTCGTATAGCTTTAGATGTAATGCATGGCCACCTGCCTTTATAAATTCAGCAGCAATTCCATCAGTCCCAGTTGCCTTATTGTTTTTAAGTCGTGTGATTACATATAGGATTTCTTCAAATGTAGGTTCTTCAATTTGTGGTTCGCATGTTAGAACCTCTTCCTGTGGGAAAATGTTACTTGGAGCTTCACAATTTAGTAATTCAATAAAATATTCTTTCCATGTGTTGCACATTTCTTCATTGGTATTTATCATATTCCCATTTTTGTCTTTTAAACCATATGTGTTTTGTTGGTGCCCTCGTTTCATTGACTTCAGTACTTTAAAAAACTTTCTGGATTCATTTTTCTGGTGATTAGTTTCCATATCTTTGATTATATTACTCATATATTCTCGCTTCTGCTGTCTGACTATTTTTGTAGCCTCTTTACATTCATTTCTATAATGCTCTTCCTTTTGGATGTTATTGATGTCATTTAACCATACATGTCTGGCATTCTTCTTCTTAGTGACTGCTTCTTCACATTTTTGATTGAACCATCTGTTCTTTCTATGCGTGGTTGACACACCGAGACATTCTTCTGCGGTAGATTGAAGTGTATTCTTGATGTTCAACCAAGTTTGGTCAACGCTTTCCTCCAAAGGGTTTTGAAAAGTTTCAAGTTTACATTTTATTTCATCTGTAAATTTCTCTTTGACTGTAATGTCTTGTAGTTTTTCTCTGTTATATGTTGGGTGTAATCTTTGTAATTTAGTATAGAAAGCTCTCTTAAGTTTTATTTTAAATTTTGCTCCAACGAGGAAATGGTCACTGTGGCACTCAGCTCCTCTATAACTTCTGACTTGCTGTATGTTTGATGCATTTCTGTTGTTAATTAAAATGTGATCTATTTGATTATAGGTTCTCTTGTCACATGATTTCCAAGTTTGTTTGTGTATATCCTTTCTTTGTAGTCTGGTACTGCTAATCTGCAGTCCTTTGGCTTCTGCCAGGTTGATGACTCTCCATCCATTATCATTTGAAGTTGTATGTAGGCTTTCCATACCGGCCACTTTTTTATTAGTTTGCTCTCTACCTATTTTTGCATTGAAGTCTCCCAGCACAATCAGGATGTCCTGTTTGGGGGTTTCTTCTATGACATCTTCCAGATCATTATAAAAGTCTTCTTTAATATCATCTTCTTTCTCTTCAGTAGGTGCATGTACATTAATCATCGTTATATTTTTCCATTTACCTTTTATTCGTAATTTACTAATCCTGTCATTAAAAGCTTTAAAGTTTAAAATGTTCCCCCATAACTCTTTTTTGATGACAAATCCTGTTCCTAATTCATGTTTATTTTGGGTGTTTCCTCCATATATTATAATCATTCCATTTTGCTCTAAAGTACCCTCTCCTGGCCACCTTATTTCTTGAATTGCTGTGATATCCATTTGATATTCAACCAGCTCCCGGGTTAGTTCTTCGGCCGCTCCAGCTCGATATAGTGTCCGTACATTCCATGTTCCAAATCTCAAAAGTCCTTTAACGTTCCAAGGTCGTTGTCCAGATAAGTCAGTCCGATATCGAGGCTCATGTATTTGTTTCGTAACAAAGAAAGGTTTTTACAAAGGTGGGGATGTTAACCCCACGCTTCAACCCCCAACCTGGAGGACCAGGGTGTTTCTCTTTGTCTGTTCTCTACCCTTTGACCTGTCCGGCTTGGGAGGCCCTGCTGGTAGCTACGCTACCGCCGGCATAGCTCTCAGGGTCATTGAGAAACTCAAGCTCCCCCACCACGACAAGGTGGAAACACCATCGGGGGAGATATATATATATATATATATATATATATATTTTTTTTTTTTTTTTTTTTCCCGCGTTTCCATCCTGTTTCAGGATATTGCGGTCAACACCAGCATCTTTCAGCTGTGTGTTGATTCCTAGGCTAGATTACGCTCATCAGCACGCCACGACTTTCTGAGCGACCGGCTCCATACTCTCATAAGTCACTTTTGCGATTCGAACCACTGCTAATTCTCGTCGCGTCACGTGACGAGAGTATTCGGGGTTAGCGGAGAAAGCTGCTAACCCCTCGGCCACGGAGCCGGCACATATATATATATATATATATATATATATATATATATATATATATATATATATATATATATATATATATATTGATTATGTGGTTGTTTCGGGATTTGAAATTTAAATATTGAGCTTCACACGCGTGATCCGGGACTGTTTCCGGATCCGGTCAGGGATATGCACTACTGACGAGCTCAAATGAGGGCGAAACTCGAGTATAGTGCTTCCATATTGACGTGGACATGCCTTAGGTTCATACCAGAATGCGATCAGCGTTGCCAGTAGTGGGTTGTGCTCAATATTTAAATATATATATATATATATATATATATATATATATATATATATATATATATATATATATATATATATATATATATATATATATATATAGTGAACATCCATACATTGAGTGGAAGAAGTTTTCACGTTTCACACACATTTAATGAAGATTTTCTAACGTTATATGTGTGTAGTGAACATCCACACATCGAGTGGGAGAACTTAGAATGTATAATTTAAGAATCTGTCCCTCTGTACGCCAAATCCAGTAGCATTTACCAATTCACGTGCAGGTGCCAGTCCACCTATCTCGGCAGAACAGAGCGACAGTTGAACAACAGGATGGTTGAACACATACCTAACTGGAATTGACAAGGTACTACACACAGGAGATGGGAGCCTGGCAAGGCCGACACACCACAAACTTCCCGCGTCATCCATTGCACGGCACGTTTTAGCAACCGGCCATGTAATTGATAGAGTCAGTGCGTTTCGCGTGTTGTTTTATACACAAAATAGTCGCTTGTTAAAGTTTGCAGAAAACATAATGATTAATCTACAAAAGTCAGTTTTGTGCTAACAGAAAGACATGGTAGTCAGTTTAAAATGACCGTGGTAGACAATTGATATTAACATGCAAACACGTATATATTTCAGCTTGAAGGATTTCTCTAGTTATTTTACTGTTTGTTGTGTGCATTCTGTTGTATGTACCTGACGAGATGCAGCGGAATATACCAGGCAAGAATAAATCGTGCAATCTATTGTTTGTGTCTTCGTTATTCAGAACCATATTGGTATACACTAATCGACAGTGTCCATGCTGTGGCCAGTATCGCGCCGGCCGCCTTTACTTCCTAAGATGTTCATGGTATCCGAGGTTGCCAGATAACTGTGATCAAATAAAGCCAAGTCATGAAATAAAAAAATCCAATCTGGCAACCCTGATGGTACCCCGTTTAATCAACTTAGACCTGTGATCCAGATCTGTACAAATCCGAATCGGCCCAGCTGCGGATCGAACCTAGGACCACAGAGTCAACAACCAGGTGTCTAGCCACCACGCCCTCGTGGCTCCCCACATTTGGTCCCAAAGTAGTTTCCTGCAGGGAGCTGTGTTGTGATAGTGCCCTCATTTTATGTAGGCGTGAATGCGCCGCAGACATAGGTGATCAGTCTCTTCCTCACTTTCGCAGACGACCAGCCCAGGCCTCGAACCTGAGCATGCGCCCGACACCATCAGGGCAGTTCTCTATCAACTCCGCTAGCGCGCCCGCTATAATTCAGCACCACGCATCAGTGAATAGCGACTGCAGGGACAGCGTATCCGTATTGCTGTTCATGGATTAATTAGCTGGCCCTACTAGAGATGACGTTTACTTGTTCATTAAATGTCAATGTCGTCGTTGTCGCCGTCGTCCTTGCCGTCCTCGTCGTCGTCGTCGTCGTCGTCGTCGTCATCATCATCGTCGTCATCATCATCATCATCATCATCATCATCATCATCATCATCATCATCGTCGTCGTCGTATCATAATCGTCATCATCATCATCATCATCATCATCATCATCATCATCATCATCATCATCATCATATGCCTAGCCGAAAAGCGTGACGTGTCAATGCTTCGCAATCTCACACGACCACCGGAGTCGTGGACCACTGTGATTTTATCTAAATTATAACATTGACCAAACTATCCATACACTTTCTCTTCGTCCCCCCCCCCCCCACACCCCTCCCAACTTGGTCTTTTTCGATTCATCTTGACAGTTGTCACGAAGATTTCCTGTTTATTTTTCCCTCATAACGAGCCCATAAAATCGCGATCGTCTACGTTTAATTTCTAGAATCAGGTTAAGGCTTTCATATGCTTCTTGTAGGGTTTGCTCAATGGTCTTTCTGTCTTCTATGACAGTAAACTGCAGTAAATGTTTGCAGTAAATATATGCAATAAACGCTTACAGTAAATGTCCACATTCAATGTTAGCAGTCAATGATTGTAGTCAACGTTTGTAGTCAATGTTAGCAGTCAATGTTTGTAGTCAATGTTTGCAGTAAGTGTTTACAGTCAATGTCAGCAGGTGTGTGTGTGTGTGTGTGTTTGTGTGTGTGTGTGTTTGTGTGTGTGTGTGTGTGTATGTGTGTGTGTGTTTGTGTGTGTGTGTAAATGTTTACAGTCAATGTTAGCATTCAATGTTAAAGTCAATTTTAGCAGTAAATGTTAGCAGTCAATTTTACAGTCAATGTTAGCAGTCAAATTTACAGTCAATGTTACAGTCAATGTTACAGTCAATGTTACAGTCAATTGTAAAAGTCAATATTACATTCAATGTTAGCAGTCAACGTTAGCAGTCATTTTTACAGTCAATGATACAGTCTATGTTAGCAGTCAATGTTACAGTCAATGTTACAGTCAATGTTAGCAGTCAATGATACAGTCAATGTTAGCAGTCAATGTTACAACCAATGTTAACAGTCAATGATACAGTCAATGTTTACAATCAATGTTAACAGTCAATGTTACAGCCAATGTTAACAGTCAATGTTACAGCCAATGTTGATAATCACCGTTAAAACCAATGTTAACAGCCAATGTTAACAGTCAATGTTAACAGTCAAGGATACAGTCAATGTTTACAGTCAATGTTAGCAGTCAATGTTACAGCCAATGTTAACAGTCAATGATACAGTCAATGTTTACAATCAATGTTAGCAGTGAATGTTACAGCCAATGTTAACAGTCAATGTTACAGCCAATGTTGATAATCACCGTTAAAGCCAATGTTAACAGTCAATGTTAACAGTCAATGTTGCAGTCATTATGTAGTCGTCATGTGACCAGTTCCTCAGTTCATTTTGCTGACTTCACTGGCCAGGGGAAAGCCAACGCCATTGACAATCCGGGATACAATGTTAGACGTCATCGAAAGGCGGTTTGAAAGCAGACCGCCATGTGCTGATTTTTAACAAAGGTTTGAGTGTCGGTCGTTCAGAAAGAAATGGCAGACTACTAAACGTAAACTTCACTAGTAAATAACGACCTTTCAAAAATGCCGGGATTCATTGCAACGCCTTTAAAGGACGTGCAACTAACAGCTACATTCGTCAGTACTCTACACCACTGCATGATAAATATTGTGTAAACAGGGTTACTATGTTCTTCATTTGTAGAGGTTATTGTAAAGTATCACCACACTTTGTATGTAGAACAAACTGTCACTGTACTACCCAGAGCAAGAATGTGTACATTACGAACGTTGCCATGTACCAAATTAGGGTATAAGGTACAAGTGACAGTCGACAAGAATAGGCTAGAGAAGAGTTTACAATAGAATAGTGATAATCACCACGAAAGCGTAGTATAGCATGAGACAAGTGGGATAGTGATGATGGTTCGGCTGTAGAACGAAGGGCCCAAGAAAGGCAAAGCACTCAAGAGGCTACGACCTCAAAACATCACCTGACCGGACGGAGGTGACTTCAGAAGGAATAAAGAACTAGAATTTCGTTAGGCCTAGAGAGTCGTTGTGTGAGGTTGGCTGGGTTACTTTTGTGCCTGAATACTATTCAAGCACAAAGACACGACGTATAAATACATACGATTACAAAACAGCACAGTGTTCTACGCAGCAATCAAATTGGTAAAATAAATTATTACCAGTAATTTGGCTGCCCTTAGAACAGAACGTACCGTATACCCTATTTTGGTACATAACAAACGTATACTGTTAAGTCAAAAGTATGGCATGGTACATTACTAACTGTTATAGTTCAAACAAACGTAAAAAACTGTTTTTTAGAAAATTATACACAATTTAATGACAACACGTACTTCATTTTTCAAATGTGTTTTACACACACAGTGTAGTGAGACTTTATAACACTCTGAAAATCTGTAACGCGTTGATTAGTTTTTGAAACACATGGGGCCGGTACGGAATGAATTAATTAATATTTAATTGTGAAGCCTGGCACTTAAATGACAACATGTGACTCTGAGAACTAATGTAGGCGCACGGGAGTCTGCATGCACATGTATACCCATAAAAATGTACATACAGACACACGTACACGCACAGGCAGGCAGACAGACAGACAGACATACTTTCGAACAACCAATAAATAGACATGTCATTCGTTCATTCAGACAGACAGACAGACAGACGATTCATGGCCATAGGCATCTCCTGGATATACAAACATCATGGTCGTTCTAAGCGGTTGTTGCTTATTCTTGTGATGTTTTAAGGCTTCTCATTACTGTGTCACGGCATAAAAACGAGACACGTGAATATTTCATCTACATTAAAAGACATAGCACTCTTATTAACACCATACTGAAGGTGAAGACTGAAGGCAAAGAGAGCAAGAGGTAGCACAACGATACAAGTTAGAAGAAACATCAAGAGATGGACGAACAGAAGTCTGACAGAATGTACAATCAAGGCGAGAGACAGACAGTGTTGGAGATTCATTACATCTAACCTTCATTGTGGAGACCGATTGATTACATGGGATGTAATGACCATAAGCCGGTCTCCCTGGCCTAGAGGTTAACGCCTTTCTCCATTATCTCGTATATTCTCGTGAGTAACGTAACCTGCGTGAGAAAAGGTAGCGGTTCTCGCCGCGTTGGTAACTTACGGGGTATGTGAGCCGGTCGCGCAGAAGGCAATGGCAAACTACTGAGTGTAATCTTGCCTAACACATCAACAGCAGCTGAAAAATGCTGGTGTTGACTGCAACGTCCTGTAAGGGATATGCAACATAAAATAATGACCAGATATATCCAGGGCTGACATTTACCTACCTCATCAAATTCTGGAAATTATGTTGTATACAATTTAGTGGTTTGGGTCGACTCCAGGGTTCTACTAATCGAAAGCACTTCCTGCTACACTTAATGATTCAACATGAGGTGAGCATGGTCGCATGGATAAGACGCTCGCTTTTAAACATCCGGTGTGCTGACACCGGGGTAGCGGGTTCAACCCCTACACCGACCAGCGGGACTAACATGTTGCTTTCTCGTCCTTGACTTGGGGAAGTTAATTACAAGTACCTCTGAAGTCGGAGTGGGTTCTAAAGAAAGCTAATCCGCAAGCAATAATTGAGTCCAGGCTGTAGTAGCAGGTGCATGAACTACGCTAAAGTTCAAAAGACAGTGAGCAACAAAAACATTGTAAGTATTCAAGCCCTTCTTAGTAAGCTCATTGTCATCGGTGACTCATGTGTCACCTGTGTCTTAAGTTAAGGAGGCAAATAATAGTAACTATATAACCTGGCAAGCATGTCGTCAGAAAGAACTATGGAGGTTTGAGATGGGACTCGATAGCTTATCCAGTAAAAGTACTTAGCTACAAAAGCCCAAACATGTACAAGTCACACCCAAAAAAAAAAAAAAACGGAACGAACTAAGGAACGAACGAACGAACAAACTGTATTTTCAAAGGGTTACAAATTGGGCACGCAGACCCATCTTACATTAAATTACCCACATAAAAACAACCCAGCCAGGCAAGATGAAAAAGATGAAAGCAGGCCCTTCTTCTAGAAAAATTATGTCGGGATATGGTAAATGTCTTAAGGAGAGTGAACCGCCGAATGACCTCCTCTTTCCCAGGGTGGTCTTCAGAACTGGAGGTAAAGTATTACAGATATGTAGGGAATTATATGAGGAGGTTATGGAGGAAGATGCAAGGGTCAGCAACGGACAAGAGCGCTTGCAGTGAGCTAGTTGATAGCCTATACTCTACTGAGTGATAGAAGTTTAGTTTAGTTTAGTTTAGTTTAGTTTAGTTTAGTTTAGTCCACAGATCAACGTTACGGCACACGGGTGTAACCCATAAGTGCTCCATTCTACTCCTAACTCAAGCTTGAGTCCGGAGAATCTTAGCTCAGTGCACGAACTACGTAGCACCGGCTAGGATTCTGAAATACTTTGGGTAGATTTTTAACTCGAAATTCTTGCTACTCTTTTTCAATTTCCAACTGCCAAGGGATTTTTTACGTGCGCAACAATACACACGGGCGTCCGATCTCACTTCCCAGAGACCAGGGGAAATTTTGTTACTAGACGTCCACGTGAAAATATCCCGGCCCTCACCGGGGCTTGAAACCGGGACCTCCAGCACTCGAGGCGGACACCATATCTCGAGAGACCACTCAGCCCCCGTGAGTGATAGAAGGCGGAAGAGGACGCAGATGTCTTAAATGTTAATGTACCGCACGCCACGTGTTGAGACCAGAGCTTCACCTTGGCGAAGTGACCAAGCCTCATAGCAAGCGCTCTGAAGATCGTAGGTTCGCTCTCGAACTGTATCGTTCAGATCACATTTTGTAACCATGTAATAGATACTTACCAAAAGGGCAATGTTTGAAGAGACGCATGTAGGGTCATCGATGGAGCTTCATCACTCGTGCTTCGTACGATGCTCTCGGCAGGCTGCTTGCCATTCTACAGAGATCGGGAACTAGACGTGGACAAACCCTGCAATATAGTGTTTCATCTCGCCTTTAACCTTTCTTTTCTTTCGTCATAGCCATAAAAGGTGCTGGCGGAACAGGTGACTGTAAGGAAACTTGGGAATCTGTTGCCTTGTTTATGTGAAGGAGATGGGAGAGAAGAAAGGAACCGCCAGACATGAACATGTTGTGAAGAACACAAGACATTTGATTAACCAACACACAAATGGTACGATTACTCGATATACGCTGGTGGAGATGTTAGGGAGGATATCGAGCAACTATGGACCTCTACGGAGTGCAATAATAACGCTTCTTAGGTAATCATTAACCTTCTTCTAACCGCGTTGAGAGCACAGTTCAAACCAGATAAATATCGATCATCTTTTAAAATCATTTAACGGGCAAGAGAGCGTTTACCTGCAAAGAGGTTTGGGTCGTAATGATCCCGGCAAGGTGCGTAGAGCACTCTGATCATCCACTGAACGTGTAATGTATTCGTCTCCAGTATTCTTGCCACTGGATACAGATGGAATCAGGCGAGAGAATGTAGTCCACGATTTGCGCAACTCTTCCTCACTTTAATGAAACGCATAATGCAAGTCATTCTTCATCCATTTTCATCTTGCTGCCGAAGACCGAAATATATGGCGTACATTATTACGCAAGAGTTCAGTCACTGGCGAAACAAACAGAACTGCAACAGCTGTGAAAAAAGACTGGACCAAATCACCGCATGAGATCCCTTTCCTGTAACGTCAAGCATACTTTGCCAACATTGTCAAAGAACATTTCGAGTAAAAATGGGCCTTACCAGCCATCTTAGAACTCACGGCTCTAAACTTACAAGCTGACTGGATGAAACGAATGGTGATCGTCATAATTGACAGACAAACACCACCAAAATCATGCAATAATATATCCCTGTTCATTTTGTTTCTTTAAATGTTTCCGCAAAGCAAGTTCGCCTTTTCTGTATACGTTTCCGCGAAGCAAGTTCGTGTTTTCTGAATACGTTGTGGTGAACCAAATTCGTGTTTTCTGAATACATGCATCGAAAGAAATTCGCATTTTTCTGAATACGTTGCCGTGAAGCAAATTTATGTTTTCCGAATACGTTTCCGAGAAGCAAGTTCGTGTTTATACTTCTGCAACTATTCTATTGCACGTTAAGCGATGCTCTCTCACGCTAGCAACAGTGACCCACGTTGTGTGGTAAGCCAAGTGAAGTCAAAAGACCCCATTTGATACCGTATGACGTATTGGGTAGATGGTGCTAGCCTCATATTTGTAAAGACCAATCAGTGCTTGACTGTGATGTGGCTAATACCATGCCAGTTCCCAGAAAACGTCGTGCTGTTAATTTTAGAACGGGTCTTCCTGGGAGGTCAGGTCGTATTTAACAGTCCCCCTGTTTTGGGATTCGAACATAGAACCTCCTGGCCGGCTGGTAAGATTACCAGATATTACGGTTTAGTGAAAATGTGCCAAATCTTACATGTCTGCGCCATACTCTAGAAAACGTTGCTCAGAGGGTGGGACATATTTATGCTCTGATGGTGGGACATATTTTTCTGAGAGAGGTGGGTAATTCTTTGTGTGGGAGGTAGTTATGTCTTTGTGTGAGAAGTGGGTATGTCTTTGTGTGAGTGATTTATATGTCTTTGTGTGAGAGGTGGTTATGTCTTTGTGTGAGAGGTGGGTATGTCTTTGTGTGAAAGGTGGATGTTTCTTTGTGCGAGTTATGTATGTGTTTGTGTGAGAGGTGGTTATGTCTTTGTGTGAGAAGTGGGTATGTCTTTATGTGATAGGTTGGTGTGTCTTTGTGCGAGTGATGTATATATGTCTTTGTGTGAGAGGTGGTTATGTTATTGTGTAAGAGGTGGGTGTGTCTTTGTGTGAGCGGTGGGTATGTCTTTGTGTGAGTGATGTATATGTCTTTGTGTGAGTGATGCGTATGTTTTTGTGTGAGAAATGTGTGTGTGTATGAGATTGTCATATGAGCGTGTATGTGTATCCAAACTAGGTGTGCGTTTGAACGAGAGGTATTCACGTCAGTGTCTGAAAGATTGTTATGCTATTGTGAGAAAGTAACACACACACGCGCGTGCGCGCGCGCACACACACACACACACACAGAGAGAGAGAGAGAGAGAGAGAGAGAGAGAGAGAGAGAGAGAGAGAGAGAAGCAGTTATATATCCAGAAGCTAAAGGTACTCCCATAGCGGATGCCACCATTGTTATGTGAAACTTTAGGCCTAGCATCTTCTAGATCACGACATATAAGGTAGGGTGACAAATTCATTTCGTCGTCTGCTTTTATCCACAGACAATCCCCAGAAAACTTTAGAATTTAGCTGGTACTCATCTTTATCCGCAGGTCGGCCCGTGAACAGTATTGGTGAGACAAGTAACCTGCCTCTGCTGGGGATTGACCCCGGATAACTGTCTTGACAGGCAAGCACACTAGCCACTTGGTCATCGCGGCTCATGTTTTCGAAACGTTGATATGTTTATTGGTTCAGTGCGGCGTCATAGGCTTCTGCCATTCTTTCCATGTTTCTAACTATATTTCTTAATTTGTTATACGTTGAGTTGAGTTGATTCAAGAATCTACATCACGGCACTCCGGACATTCTGATACGCGCTCCATCCCCAACTTCAACAACAAGCGAAGAGTTCCAGTTATAATGGCACCAGTTGCCGTCTGATTACGTGTCCATCTCTTCTTTACTCGGAGTACAGAATGTCAGCCAGATCTTGCGGCCACTCCTTGCTACATCATTACCTCTAAGCGATAATGATTTATTTCTTCTTCCACACTATACACAAGACCCCCCAAATGGCCCTGACCCCATCTGCCTTATGGTGCACCAATACCCCACCCAGCGATGCAGATCCAGCCAATCTGTTCTCCAGCCCGTTTGCCAGCATAACAGCATGTCCACCGGAAAAGATCCGACTGATGCTTCTTAATTTATGTCATATGCAAGTTACCACCAGCGCTGAAGCGGTAAATTAATATCTGAGCATCTGTTTGCCATCATGTTATATTTAGCAGGGAGTGCAAGAACAGAATGAGAGATGATTTCTATTTCCGCTATCTGGTAAGGCAATTGTAATGTTTATCAGCGCTGTACCGGCTTTCAGCGGCCATGGGAAAATATGGATGTTATTACGTATGACTGTTCTTCGTTTACGGGGTACTTAAAATTAATAAACAAAGGAAAATTCAAAGCATACCATGGACATACAGAAAAACCAGTAAGCCAGTCCTACGAGAGGCAAATGAAAACACTTAAACTGAATAGAAAATTAGGGGTATGCAGTTAATGCTTTTGGGCACGTTATGAGAAGAAATAAGCTGGAAAACTTGGTGATAACTGGCAAGATTGATGGGCATATAAAAAGGGGAAGTCAGAGAAGTAAATACCATATGGCATTTCGGGACAAGTGCACAGAGCTGATCCACGACTCAGGTGATCGAGTTAGATGATTCAACATGACCGCACACGCTTACCCGCATGGCACAAGGTGAATGAATGAATAATAAATAGAGCCGCGGTGGTCCACTGGTTAGTGTGCTGGTCGGCAAAGACTATGGTAGGGGTTCGATCCCCAGAGGAGACCGGATTATTCTTTCCAACCAAGTACAGAAGTCAAGCCGTGTCAGAATTATAAAGCTGGATCGCATATCCTTTACATGACACTACAGTCAACCCCAGCATTTTTCAGCTGCTGTTGATGTCTTTGCGAGCTTTACATTCAGTAGTTTGCCATTGCTTTCTGCTCGACCGGTTCACATATCCTCAGTAAGTACCCAATACGACGCGATCCGCTGCCTAATCTCGCGCAGCTGTGTTTCCCACGAGAGTATACGGGATTACGAACAGCGTCGTTAATCCCTTCGCCAGGGAGAGCGGCTGTTAAGTCTTACTTCGGTATATTGAGCACTGCCTCTTTGTTAACCAGTAGAATACGGCATGAACCCTGTTGGGGTTCTAATGACCATCCTAAGAAGAGCAGTTGAATCAGTTACTGTGGCGCAACCAAACACGCTACAGGGGTTAATGCACTGATTGATTCTGGGTTCAGGGTCTTTTGTTTGTTAGCGACACGGGACACACTCAATGTCAGGGTCAGCTTAAGCATTCAGGTGCATGATGTGACGATTGTTTGGATGAGCCCAGTATCAGAGCGCCATGTGCCTGCGCTGCACTTATAGAACACCCCCATGGATGACGGAGAATGCCCGTAGTTTGCCCCTCCCTTCCCTTGAGGGCCGAACATCGTGCATGCGGATGTGTACGACTGGTCAGTTCGTGTGGCACCAGTGGATAGAGGGACTCAGATGACGGTAAAACCCTTTGATTGCGAAAAGTGCTACGAAACAACTGGGAAGGCTGTCCAGGTTAACAAACGCCGCCAAAACTCGGATGTATTGGCCGAATGACGCAAATGTTGCAGCTCTGTTGTAAGATAACGCAACGCAATTATGTCCAAAACAAATATATCGGACGAACGATAAAAGTAAGAAGAAGAAGTTCGTGATTACTGCATTGGTATTAGTGAAAAGCAGCGTATTCAAGCAGGGCCATAACGCTGGAAAAATACATAAAACAGCTTTTCACTCCCTGAATGTAGATGTGATTGGAAATTATACTTTGCGAATCACAGCGTTCTGGTCGATACAGAATTTCCATCTCAGAAATTTGCCAGAGACTTGCAGGTGCCTCAAGGCATTCAGTGTAACGAATTTGGGACAGTCTTTGTCTTTCCTACAGGTTTCAGAAATATGCAGAATGATTTGATTTCACAGATCCGATTTGTCGCGATGACAGATGCAGCAGATGCTTCATTCAGTAGAACACGCATTAGCCTGACACGTGAACATTCTTGCTTAGACACATTCGATGAAAGCTACTTATACATGGCTCTTTCTACAGATGCGAAGTCAGGTACTCCAATACTCAAGTGCAAAAACAATGCACAGTTAGCAGACCTAGGATCAGAACTCCGTGGACTATGTAAGAAATCCACAAGGGATGTCACACAATGTATACTTCGCATTGCAACACTACAGGAAATCGAGAGGCTATCAGACTGGTAAAGGAAGGCGGAAGACTAATTCAACCGGATGTAGACAACACGTATGATGATGATGAAGCAAGAAGTTTACAATAGGCAGTTACAAAACAAAATGGGAAGCGGCTTATCCAGGCCATCTGAAAGAAGACGAAATATTGTCAACTGCACTGAAATGTAGGCAAAGTAAAAATAAAGGACATTTTCCCGCCTTATTGTCCTTGTAATTGACCCATATGTTTATAGACTCGCTGGGAGACCCATATGTTTACAGATTCGCTGGGAGACCCGTATGTTTACAGACTCGCTGGGAGACCCGTATGTTTACAGACTCGCTGGGAGACCCATATGTTTTACAGACTCGCTGGGAAACCCGTATGTTTACAGACTCGCTGGGAGACCCATGTGTTTACAGACTCGCTGGGAGACCAATATGTTTACAGACTCGCTGGGAGACCCAGATGTTTACAGACTCGCTGGGAGACCCGTATGTTTACAGGCTCGCTGGGAGACCCATATGTTTACAGGCTCGCTGGGAGACCCATTTGTTTATAGACTCGCTGGGAGACCAATATGTTTACAGACTCTCTGGGAAACCCATATGTTTACAGGCTCGCTGGGTGACGAGGTCAGTATCCCACCGACGACCTCCGCTTCCCAAGACATCCCTGGTATCTAATTTAGGAACTGTCAGCCTGTGAACACCGGTCAAGTTTGAAAAAAATCTGAATTCGCCTAGCTGCGGATCGAACCTCTAACATCCGGGTTGGCAGGCGAGTGTCTAGCCACTACACCACCAATGCTTTGCCGAAGTGTACATCTAACAAATATTAGATTAAGTCAAGGACGAGAAGTTAAATCTTTATTCCAAACTGACCGGTGTAGGGGTGGAACCCGCTTCCTCGGCATTAGCACACCGGATGGTTAAGACCGAGCGCTATTATATTCATGCCACCATGCTGATCTACAGCTATTGTGTTATGTAAAACCAGCAACACAAGGACTTTGTCACATGTCTGTGATCTCAGTCGGAACACCTCTTGTGTGGGCCTCACATCTCTGCTGTGTGAACATCCTATACTACATCATCATCATCATCATCAACATCATCATCATCATCAACATCATCATCATCATCATCATCATCATCACCATCATCATCATCATCATCAGCATGTGCCATGCCGGTAAGCGTGGGCGGTCATGTTTTGCCAGCTCACTCGATCACCAGAGTCATGGATCAGTTCAGTGTTCTTGTCTCGACCATACAACGTGGCCAAGCCATCCAGGCATTTACTTCTCTGCTGTCCCCTTGTTCTCTTCCCCTCCATCTTGCCAGTTGTCACCAAGTTCTCCAATGTATTACTTCTCATAACGTGACCAAAATATTGTGACTGTCTACGTCAGTGTTTCCCAACGTGGGGCCCACGCCCCACAGGGGGGCAATTTGACTGTTAAGGGGGGCAATTCGAAAATGGAAGAAATCGGCTGAATATAACAAAACGGGGAGACTTGAGACTGAAGTTAACTAAATTGGAACCTGACATAAGATCTCTTTGCAGCAAGCATCAAGCGCTAGGATCTCACTAAATTTAAATAATAAATAATTACTAATAATTAAAATAATATAGAAAAATCTTTCATTAAAATTATTGTGTACTTGAATTTCAGTTCTCCATTATATGTTTTGAAAATTTACTTACTGTGTTTGCTCAATAATTACCTAGTGATTTCTTCCTAAAACCTATCATTCAAGTTTCTTTAGTGAACATTTCAATTTTTGAATATTAAAAATAATGTATATGTTGAGGGGGGCGTGGGCGGGGGAGGGGGGCAATATGAATTTTAGAAAGGCTTAAGTGGGGCATGGCACAAAAAAGGTTGGGAAACACTGGTCTACGTCGAATTTCTCTAATCAGTTTACGATTTTTATTTGTTTCTTGGAAAACTTGGTCATTGATTTTTCTGTCTGTCCATGGTATTCTTTGCATTTTTCTCAGAAACCACATTTCCACAGCCATCAGATGTTTTTTCAGCTTGTCTGCTCAGTGCCTACGCTTTACACCCCTACAAATTCACAAGTTCTATGTAGCACCTCAACACTCGTTTTCTCGTTGCAAATGACAAAACCTTGCCTTCGCTATGGAGATTCTTGTTCTAATCACTTCAATGCACCTCCCATCAGATGTTAATACTGTTGCGAGATAACTGTACCTATTCACTTGTTAAAGAATACTGCCATTTACTTGTACAATACATGGTGGTATTTCCTTCTTGTTAGCGACGACCATAATCTGCGTTTTCTTTCAATTTAATCTTAACCCTAGTTGTTCACTGTGTGCAACAATCGCATTTATTAAATGTTGCAGATCCTGCTCATTGTCTGCAATCAATTCTTAACAAAATCTGTGTGATGTAACTCATTCATACTAATTGTCTATATGGATCACATTCCAAGGCTCCTGATTTCTTCGGGATTGCAATGAATATAGAATTACATAATTCAGGAGGTATATCTCCAGTATCATATATTGTGTTCAGCAGTCTGCTAACTTGATATATTCCATATTTTTGTAAGACAGTGACCATTTCTGTTGGATGTTGTCTGGGTCCGGGGTCTTGCCAGATTTCATATAGTTAAGTGGATTCTAAACTTCTATCTTCAGAATTGATGGCCCTTCATTATTACTCCGATTATCATATTGTTCTTCCCTTGTATCATCATTAAGGTTTACTCGCATAATCTGACCATGTATGTAAAATCTCATGTTTTTCTGTTACGTTGTAACATTCTTTTGTTTCCATGCAGCCTGTTGATGTAGGTGTTCTTTTATTAGTAAGCCCCTGAATTCATGTGTGCATTAATTTGATATTTTTACTGTTGTGTTGTGTTTCAATTTTATGCAATTATTTTCAAGCCATGCTTCTTTTGCTTCTTCACATAATGATCTGACTTTCCTGTGAATCTCTTTATATTTTCAGGATTATGGTTGTTTTGTCTTCTTGTTTCAATTAGTCTTAAAAATTTCTTCAGTCATCTATATTATATGTGAATGTGTGAAATGAAAGCTGGTCCCGAGTGGACAGACTGTCGGTTGGAGGATGATGCGTGGTAGACAGGCAAACAGACAGTCAGTCAGGCAGGCAGGACGGCGGACAGTGCGACAGATAATCAGGCGGACAGAGAGACAGACAAACAGATAGATAGACAGACAGGGGCGTCGGTAGGCAGGCATGTTGGAAGGCAGATAGGTAGATAGGTAGGTAGGTAAGTAAGTAAGTAGGTAGGTAGGTAGGCAGGCAGGCAGGCAGGCACGCAGGTAGGCAGGCAAACAGACAGACAGACAAACAAACAGACATACACAACATAATCCAACCCAGGATTAGCGATAACCTCGTCGACAAAGCCAGCCGGGAGCTACCTGCCAACATTGACTTGTGCGCAGGTGGCCTGGGAGTGCACTCTCCCTAAACTGTACCGAATGAGTCACGTACGAATAGCTACTAGTTATCTCCACAACTCGCTGTAACGATCCAATTCCATCACTTTACACCTTTGCTCGCACTCTTACAACCCAAACAACCAGGACCGCCCGAGGACACTCAGCCTGCCGTCTGTTTGTATGCATCGTCTACTGGATGTCTTGTAGCTCGGCACTGACGAGAATTACCAAGAGAGCAACAAACAGCTCCGGGTCCGTAATTGCTTTTAAGACTTGAACCGGAGGACAATTGGTGTATGTGTATTTGTGGTTCTGTGGGTGTGTCTGCAATGATGTTGTGTAGGAGCAAGGATTCTGAAACTGTTTCATTCCAAGGAACATATGTGGAGTTCCATGAGTTAGTATTGATCCCTTCTGTGTTCGAAACAATGTATTCCACAAGGGAATTTAACTGATTCAATGCCAAGGGATAATATATCGCCACGTGTGACCTCTCATTTGGACAGAATGACGACATATTGTCATATTAAGGTCGCCGTGTTATTTGTCCTGTTTCTTGGTATCTTCCACAATTTCAATGCTCAGTGAATGGAACTGTACATTGAAATACTTGTTCATTTAATTGTGTACAATGTTTGGTTCAAACCTACATTTTGTTTGGTACAGAATCAATTAATCACAGAAGTTATAAACGAAATGTTGCACGATTTATTGCCTGGCATATTTCCTGCATCTCGTCAGGAGCATACCGCAGCGTTGCATACCATGTGAAGTAGATAAAAGAATTACCCTCTAGCTGAAATACTCAAATCGCATAGTTACCGATAGTGTTCGAATGTGAGCAATTTGTTGTCCCCACGGTAAGCACAAATTTAACACGAAGTCTTTCTAATTGAACAAAATTGGTTGGAAACCCAGCGGAAGATTTCTTTGTTTCCTATGTCCACGGATTGGGGGTAGCGAGCTCAGCTTTACAAACACGACATACCAGTCGAGTGAGATGGCAAAACATGATCGCCCACGCTTACCGGCACGACACATGATGATGATGACCAGGTTCAAAGGCAATTGCATTTGATTTGGAAGAAATGATATGAGCGTCGCCAATATGAAATAAATGCCATACTACTAAACGTAAACTGAACATTGCTTTCTCAACGACCGACGCCTCATGCCATCGCAACAAACGCAAGGCGGTGCACAGACAAATCGCCCGGGTCTGATTTCGAACCCACAAATCTGTTCGACTGGAAATTGTGGAACGAGTTCACTGCTCTAAGCTACACGACCAGCTATACTAATCTGACTGGATTAAATTCCAGAAATCAGCTGTTCTAAGATGTTTTTGTGTATTATCTATGATAGAAGACTGACGCTCATATAGTGGTATCTTTGCAAAGAAAATGAATTTTACGAGCCAAACAGAACAAATTTTGCGATTACAAGGTGTTGCTGACTCTCGTCGATACAACAGACAAGAGAAATAGACCCAGTAGTAGTAGAGAAATCAAGCAATCGGTGCATGGCATTCAAATTCAACTGCATGTAGAAAACAAGAGAGTTGAAGTGCTACGTAGTACATAGAGTCGGTACTTTTGTATGGATGTGAGACGTGGACATTGATCAAACAAGCTGAAAAATATATAATGGCTGTCGAAATGTTGTTTCTGATGACAAAGCAAAGAATACCATGTCAGACAGAAAAACCAACGACTAAGTCCTACAAGAGGTAGATAAAAACTGTAAATTGATTAGAGAAATTAGACATAGACAATCACATGTATTCGGACACGTTATTAGAAGAAATAAACTAGAGAACTTGGTGACAACTGGCAAGATTAAAGGTAAAAGAACAAGGGAAAGGTAGAGAACTAAATATCTGGATAGCGTGGCAGCGTGGCAAGGTCGAGACAAGAACATAGAGCTGATCTACGACTCTGGTGATCGTGTGAGATAGCGAAACATGGCCGCTCACGCTTGTCGGCATGGTACATGTTGATATAAAAGCTGACGTAAAAGATGCAAGTCCTCCATTAGCCAAGATCATCGGTCACTTACAACAGAGGCAATTGACAGACCATAGACTAACTAACGACTGGCAATGATCTCAGCTGTGATAAAGTCTGTAGAAGTTGATACTCTATTTGCTTGTCACCTTGGTAGAGTTAAGTAGTTCCTTCCGCCGTGACAAATGACAGACCATAGACTAACTAACGACTGGCAAATATCTCAGCTGTGATAAAGTCTGTAGAAGTTGATACTCTATTTGCTTGTCACCTTGGTAGAGTTAAGTAGTTCCTTCCACCGTGACAAATGACAGAATATTAGCGGTGACAGAATCATCTCATACTAAAATGTTGACGAGTCGTCTTTTACTTGTGGACGTAAATTACAAGTACCTCAGAAGCTGAAGTAGGTTCGACTAATGTCGGCGCTGTAGTTGGGATAAGGTACGACATTCTGGAGGGGATAGATTGGAGCGTTTCAGGGGAGGGAAAGAAAGTTGCTTAATGTCATGGAGCGTGTTGGCTGTCCATAGTTTTCTGTCGTATAACACAGGTCTCGCGTGAAATGTCCCTTGTCAAGAAAACGCGACCTCCTAACAATGAACCTAAACTTATGTCTCTGTGGCTGAAGGGCTTACGAACGCGGTTTGTGAGCCCGTATACCCGGGTTCGAAACACGGCGGTGCTCGTATTTTCGACAAAGGTATAGAGACCGGTCGTTCAGAAAGCAATGGCAAACTACTGAACGTAACACTTGCCTAGTACATCAACAGCAGCTGAAAATGCTGGTGTTGACTGCAACGTCCCGTAAGGGATACGCAACAAAAAAATTTCATCCACATGCCTATGTCATCAAGCATATTTTTCTCCGACACTGGTCTATCCTGGTATCTGACCCAACCACTCGTGCGGTGTTCTCTAACAGCCCTAGGATAATTTTCCGCCGGAACAAGAGTCTCAGGGACCACCTTGTTCATAGTCGCCTCCCCACAGATACTTCATCGTAAGAATTGCCTGACATGCCCACACGTTTTTCAAACACCGGCAATTACATTCCCCCGAGACACCTTCTCCTTGAAAGATTCTTTCACTTGCACATCCCGAAATCTTATATATGTTATCATCTGCAAAAGATGTGACATGAAATATATTGGTGAAATTAGCAAACGTCTTGCTGACCGCTTTAGGAACACCTTAGAGACATTAATCAAGGCGCTGACAAACCTGTCCCCAACCACTTTAATTCTTCTAACCACAATGGAGTCGACGATGTATGGGTCACTGCATTGAAACCTTGCTTCTTTAACAACTCCATTAGACTTAAATTTGAACGCCAATTAATAAACTCTCTGGGCTGCATTCACCCAGCAGGAATCAATACCGTTGTTGATGCCACAGTATAACTATACTATCTTCCCTGTATTTTATTCATATCGGACTGCTTACACACCATTTGGCAACACAAACTTTTGTAGCCCAAGAGCACCGTTCTGCACCGGTGTAAACCACCATTTCTGTTTCCCTCATAACAACAAGTAGCTGTGTTCAAGTTTGTGTGCTTTATTTCGCTTTTTATCTGTTCGTGTTGTCTTATCCTTGACAAAGGTTCTAGAACCGAAACGTCGGCAATGTTTTGTTGTCCTATAATACTTATTGTTTTATTTTAACACTTCAGTATTATATATTTATTGATTGTTTCTCATTTTTGATAAGTCACACTTTGTTTTCACCTGGGTATGGAGTTCTGTGTAAGGTATGTACATATAAGTTGTCAGGTCTTAGTCAGATATGACTGAGCTACCGTATAACAGTAGACGGTACCACCTGGTTTCTGTTAGCGCTGAACGTTGGGCGGCGCTTACCAAACCCGACACCCCACATTGTGCCAACGGCTTCGGGCGGAAGAGCGCAATTGGGAGGGTACAAGCCTTACCTTGGTGCGAGGAAATGCAAGCTAAAGACAAAATGTCATGGCAGGGCAGACCAGGCCCTAAGCCTTGGTTGGCGACTGGTCTAGGATCGAAGCTCCGACAGGCGGACAGTTAGAGCATTGCTTTGCTGATCCGGCAGCTTCTGCAGCTTGTCTTGTTCCAGATGTAGGGGTGTTACCTTTCCTCTGGAGTAAACTGGGCAGGCCGAGAGAGGGATCATGCTGCATGGGCAACACATGATCTCTATATTTTAGCCCAGGCTTTGTGCTATGGAGAGGCAATAACTCCATCCCTGGTCTTAACTGGTCTCGGAATCAAAGCGAGAGGCAACTGTTACGGGTTATAAGTCCTTGTCAGTTGGCGTAGACATGGGGCGCCACGCGTTGCCTCTGACGGTGGGAGACACCTATAGGTGTCACTGATCAGCTACCGCCCGCCTCAAGCTGGGCAGCCCCCAGCCAATTGGGTGCTGATCCGCCACAGCCTGCCTGCTTCAATGGGTGCTTGGGGCTAGGACAAAATCTGAATCGCAGGCTGTAAAACCAATGCACCAGGTACAAACAAAAATAAAAATAGAAACCTCAAGCTACGGCTTGCAACCTGGAACGTGAGAACCATGTGTCCAGGATTTTCCACTGACTTGACCAATATTGACGATGTGAGAAAAACGGCTGTGATTGATGCCGAACTCAATCGTCTAAACATTGATATTACTGGCCTGCAGGAGACTCGCCTCGCTGAGGAAGGGTCACTCAGGGAAAACAACTACACCTTTTTCTGGAAGGGTAGAGGGCAGGCAGAGAAAAGGCAACACGGTGTGGGCTTTGCAGTGAAGAATTCGCTACTGGGAATGATTGAAATTCCAGCAGGAGGAAATGAAAGACTATTATCCCTGCGCTTGGCAACCTCTTGTGGGTTTGCCACCATTATTACTGCATATGCACCGACACTCGATTCCTCTGATGATGTGAAGGATTCGTTCTATGAGGAGTTAGACTCCGTGATCAAGGCAGTTCCAAAATCTGACTACATTTATATGCTCGGTGATTTCAATGCTCGTGTGGGCAAGGACTCGAGTTCATGGCCAGTGTGCCTTGGAAAATACAACATCGGTCGCATGAATGAAAATGGGCAAAGGCTGCTGGAGCATTGCACCAGTAATGACCTATGTATTACAAACTCCTTTTTTAAAACAAAAGAGATGCATAAGGTCACATGGAAACATCTAAGATCCGGCCATTGGCACCAGCTGGACTTCATCATCAAACGGAGACAACATCTGAACCATATATCATTGACTCGTAGTTACCACAGTGCTGACTGTGATACAGATCATTCTTTGGTTGTTGCAAGGGTTAGAATGAGACCAAAGAGAATCTACACAGCTAAGCACAAATCTAGCCTCAGGATTAATATTATTAACACTCATGATCCTGAAAAGTGCTTTCAGTTTTAACAGCAACATGAAGACGCTTTCACTGATACACCAGAAAATTGTACAGTAAATGAAAAGTGGGGTCAAATTAAGGAAACTCTTTATAAAACTGCCGTAGGGGTTTACGGCACTGTGGATCATAAGAGGCAGGACTGGTTTGCGGCCAACAGCGAGACTCTGCAGCCCTTGATTGATAAGAAGAAGAAAGCTCTCTTAAGAAACAAGGAAAGACCAACGCGTAACACTCTGAGTGAGCTTAGGCAAGCTAGGAAGGATGTGCAAAAGGCTGCCAGGCAGTGTGCAAATGATTATTGGATCAAGTTATGTGAGTCCATTCAAATCGCAAGTGATAAGGGAGACATAAGAAGCATGTATGAAGGAATAAAGAAAGCCTGCGGTCCAGTGATCAAAAGAAGTGCACCATTGAAAACCTTGACTGGAGAAATCATCACTGATAAGAAACAGCAGATGGACAGATGGGTAGAGCACTATTTGGAGCTTTACTCAAGTGAGACCAAACTAGCGGATGATGCCCTCAACGCCATAGAGGCTCTACCAACTCTTGACCACCTGGACACACTTCCCACCATAACAGAAGTTAAGTGTGCTATAAATGAACTTGCATCTGGCAAGGCTCCAGGTGAGGATGGGATTCCAATAGAGGTTATCAGGAGTGGGCAAGACACACTCACTATACAGATCCACCAGCTAATAGAGCTATGCTGGCGAGAAGGACAAGTCCCACAGGATTTCAAAGATTTAAGCATCATAACACTGTACAAGAACAAGGGCGATCGGAGCGACTGCAACAACTATAGGGGTATCTCACTTCTGTGTATTGTTGGAAAAGTATTTGCCAGAATTGTTCTGCGCAGACTTCAAGTCCTAGGAGATCAAGTCTACCCCGAATCACAGTGTGGCTTTCGACAGAACCGGTCTACCACTGTTATGATATTCTCATTGCGACAAATGCAAGAAAAATGCCGTGAACAGAATCAACCACTGTTTATTGCCTTCATCGACCTCACAAAGGCATTTGATTTGGTCAGTCGTGAGGGTCTGTTAAGGCACTAAAGAAGATTGGCTGCCCACCAACTCTTCTGTCCATTGTGGAATCGTTCCACACAGGCATGAAGGGTATAATCAAGTTTGATGGTGCAACTTCTGAAGAATTTGAAATCAAGAGTGGAGTTAAGCAAGGTTGTGTACTAGCTCCCACCCTCTTTGGAATATACTTTTCACTTCTACTGAAATATGCATTTCATGATCAGGATGGTGGTATATACATTCACTCACGCTCAGATGGCGGCCTCTACAATGTTCAGAGATTGAAGGCTAAGACCAAAATTAGGAGGGTACTGATCAGAGAGTTGCTTTTTGCAGATGATGCTGAGGAAGAATTGCAATGTCTACTATCTGCATTCTCCAATGCTTGTTCTGAATTTGGTTTAACAATTAGCAAAAAGAAGACACAGATTATGTCACAAGGTGCACATGGGGTACCATCAATCTTTAATTGACGACGCCGAACTAGAGATAGTAGACCATTTTACATATCTAGGATCAGTGGTAAATAGCAAATTATCCCTAGATCAGGAAATCAACATCCGGATTGGTAAGGCAGCAACAACAATGAACAGGTTAAGAAAAAGAGTCTGGGAGAACAGGAAGCTTACTGCCAAAACAAAAGTCCTTGTCTATCAAGCCTGTGTCCTTAGTACTCTTCTCTATGGCAGTGAAACCTGGACAACTTACTCACACCAAGAGAACAACTTAAACAGCTTTCATATGCGGTGTCTGCGAAGAATTCTTGGTATTAAGTGGCAAGACAAAATCACAAATACTGAAGTATTGGAAAGATCAGGTTGTGTGACAGTTTATTCCATGCTCAGTCTTCGTAGACTTAGATGGATAGGACATCTTAGGAGGATGGATGATGGTAGAATACCAAAGGATATCTTTTTTGGTGAATTACAGATGGGTAAGAGATCTCAGGGTCGGCCTCTACTACGATACAAAGATGTTTGTAAGCGGGACATGATTGATACAGGCATTGATAATGCACATTGGGAGCAAGTCGCCGCTGAACGTGGTGCATGGAGGGCAAATATCAGAAATGGAATAAAGTCAAAGGAGAAAATTATTGCAGAAAAGTCACACACCAAGCGTTTGAGACGTAAGATGGTGCATGATGGTGGAAATGACCACGTGTTCACATGCACCCACTGTGAACGGACATTTACAGCGCAAATTGGCCTTATCAGTCACACTCGCTACCGCCATAGTTAAAAGTTATTATGCCTTTTTAAAGCACAAACTATCGTCTGTCAAGACGGCAAGGTGCCAATGAATGAATGAATGTACTTTTGTCTGTGTTTAGTATGTCTTTTCTTTTCGCAGGAGCTAAATATACTTAATTGTTTGCAATTCATATTGTTATATCCGGCTGCAGCCTCTGCTTTTTCTTTTGTTTCATATTATTTCATTGGTAGATACGAACTCCACTTATCAGTCTGGTGATCGCGTAAGATGGCGAAACATGATCGCCTACGCTTAACGTCATGGCACATGATGATGAGATACGAACTCTGCGCATATTCCATAGTTGTGGGTTTAGGTAAATGACAGACTTGGCTAATGAAGACACCTTTTTAGAGGTGTCTAGGTGCGATGAAGTACACTTGAAACGCTGTCGTCATTTGGAGACAACAGGTTCAAACCCTGGAAAGTAACAGCTTTCATTTTTATGTTGTTTGTTATCTAATCTCTACTTCTTTCATCTGCTTCTATTATTGCCAATTAATATTTGTGTACGTGCTATCACTGTGGCCTCAAGGGTTCGGAGACAATCGATATGTATGTGTCAACACCTGAAAAACATCGACTAAATGGAGCAAATTATGGATTGGACTTCTTAGGAAGCAATCTACCACGTATACAGACAAACACTTCAATTTGGATAGCAGTGCCAACAGATACCCGTGCTACGATCTATGTCCATATCACTCTTGGCTGAAGTCGCAGGTAGCAAAAATCTACATCAGGAGGCATTGAGGTCGTGTCGCTGTTAGATGAAACCACCGGAGAGAATGAAACAGTGATGTTTACGTGTGGCTCTGTGGTCCGTGGCAAGCGGGGTACATTCTCAACAAGCACAAGATGTAAACTGTCAAGGAAGCAAGTGGCGCTTTAGCTGTGACAAGCAGCTTCACGATGGAAGCAATGGTAGTAACCAACGCCTTGAACTGACTCGAAAAGAAGAATTACTCACACGAATATATATACTGACTTACATGAACATGCTAGAAAAGTTGCATTTGTTGCTATAACTCTTCTGTAGCAGAAGTTGCTACTCTCTTTCTTTCGCAGACATCTGTTGCTTGAAGCTATTTCACACCTTCCCCCAACAAAACATGCCATGGATTTACTAAACTCTAACTATATACCATTAAGCCATATTGTATGACTCTATCCTTTCTCTCTTTCTTCTTCTTCTTCTTCTTCTTCTTCTTCTTCTTCTTCTTCTTCTTCTTCTTCTTCTTCTTCTTCTTCTTCTTCTTCTTCTTCTTCTTCTTCTTCTTCTTCTTCTTCTTCTTCTTTATCTTCCTCTTCTTCTGTTTCTTCTTTTTATTCTTCCGGTGCAAATACATCTATCCACCCGCCCTTAACACCATTTACACTTCGTATGTCGTTGTTACTTTAACCCCTTCTGTCACAGACAGTTGTTACTTTAACCCTTTCTGTAAAAGATAGTTTTTACTTTAACCCTTTCTGTCACAGAAAGTTGATACGTTAACCCTTTATGTCACAGACAGTTGTTACTTTAACCCTTTCTGTCACAGATAGTTGTTACTTTAGCCCTTTCTGTCACAGACAGTTGGTGCGTTAAATCGTTCCGTCCAAAGACATTTCTTCCTGTAACTAACTCACTTCTGTGGCAGACTATTGTTACCGTTACTCATTCTGTGGCAGGAAATTGTTACTGTAACTCTGACTAGTCTAAGCAGCTGGTACTTTAAGGTCTTTTTCACATTCATTAATTTGTATCTCTCATCTACTTTACCCCTTTTCCCTTCCGACATTAGAACCATCTATGTATTTTCTAACCATACCCACAGACCTCTAAGCATGCTACATTGAGAACCGCTCCGTTAGTGGCTTAGCTGGGCTGTATTGTACTCTAGCTTTTGTGGAGGTTAGAAACGTGAGTTAATTTCATCCCCGGCTCTATCGTGGGAAAGTTAATGACAAATAATGAAAACATAACAAGTCACTTGATTCTAGAAAAATCGTTTGTATTGATTCTCTACATTAAATAATCTTTGCGCTTAGCGGTTCTAAGCTTTTTTGTGTTTATCTTTGCATATGAGGGTCATGATTCTGCCCAGCGATAGCGTCATGTCACCTGGCATCGGTGATCATGTGTCACGGCACCTTGGCTGTTTGCTGTTGATCATTCATGGATGTGCTATTTTATTTTCCTATTGTGTATTACTTGTAGCTTATCTCTAACCTCTTCTTCTTCTTCTTCTTCTTCTTCTTCTTCTTCTTCTTCTTCTTCTTCTTCTTCTTCTTCTTCTTCTTCTCTTCTTCTTCTTCTTCTTCTTCTTCTTCTTCTTCTTCTTCTTCTTCTTCTTCTTCTTCTTCTTCTTCTTCTTCTTCTTCTTCTTCTTCTTCTTCTTCTTCTTCTTCTTCTTCTTCTTCTTCTTCTTCTGTCTCTGTCTGTTTGTTTCTATACCCTTCTATCGTTCTTCATGCTGTCTTTCCCACGTAACCTAAACAAAGCTCTAAATACGGGAGATTAAACCAGGAAAGTGTGGCTTCGGTAAATGGGGAAGCATGAAGTGTGAATATTACACGTATGAACATTTAGTGTTAACTGAGACGATATGCATCTATACCTTGCAACATTGCACAGGGATACCAGTCCTCCATGAATCTGCCCCGAGTTGTACGGTGTCGTTATGTTCATTTCATGGGAAACTAAGTGAAGAGATAACACCGACAAATGATTCTATAAAACGGCAAAGAATTAAATGATTCGGACGTTTAGTTATGATGGAACAAGATCAACCAGTGGCTAAAACGGTCTAAGTGAGAACATCGGGATACAAGAACAGAGGACGACGCAGAAAGAGAGATGGTCGATGGCGTAAAAGAAACATTGAAGAAATTGAATACGACATTAACACAAGCAACATGACCAGCGAAAAGCAGAAAATGACACCCGCATTCTCCCCGCGACGCTTCACGTTAAAAGAAGGATGACACAAGAGGCTGAAGATATCTTGTCTATTCTAAAAACCAACGAATAGGCCTACTTATTTTTTTTCATGTTTGGGCGGTGAAGGAGTTACGGACGCAGTTCGTAATACTGCATACCCACGTTCGAGTCACTTCTGTTGTCGATTTGGCAGCAGACCGCCTTATTGTTATTTAATTTTTTTAAACTTACGAAATGGTATTGATGCAGGTCATTCAGAAACAATGACAAACTAGTAAACGTACACTTGCCAAGAGATCACAACAGCCATAAATGCTGGTGTTGACTGCGACGTCTTGTAAAGGATATGCAACTAACTATTCACTCTGGGGAGTCCCTGTGGACTACAATGTATTCCTCGCGCTCCGAATGGTTTGGAGCTTCGTGTTCATTTTACGGGTGCAAATTTTCCGGTGACTCCTGGAAGTCGTCGCTGGAGCTATAGAGTCCGTGCTGTGTGGGACGCTTCCGGCAGGTCGCCCTGTGAAAAGAGACCGAGCCATGTGGGATAAACTGGGTGCAATGAATATGAACCTCTTGTATTTTAAAGCCTGTAACACCACATGTACATCTATGCGTGCATACCAATACCCATGAACCGACTTCTCCTGCTGCTGCAGTCAAGAAATCGTACAGAGCCCTTTTCCATCAAAGATACTCTTAGCGTGAAGACTTCAGCAACCTGTAAGACCGCCGTTCCAAGAATAAACTTAAGTTCCTCATTCGGAAAATCTGTCAGAGGTTAGTTATAGTACAATATCAGTTTGCGCAACGGATTGCAAATCTTGAATCATTTCGTTTTCGTTTGTATTACTGTGGGGGATGTTTCTTGTACTCCTTATACTCCAGTGAGATGTGAGGTTTGCATCGATACTTGGGTGTTGCTGGAGATTTGTTTGATCGGAGGGACAGATGCAGTAGACAAGACACGAGAATGATGAAGTTTCAGGGGAATGGTTTATGCTTTGGATTAGCGAGTTGGGGAAGGAGGGAAGCGAATCTTCGTTTAATACGAGAAAATGATAGACTGTGCGTGATTGTGCGGTATGTGTGATGTGGGATTTAGAAAGATTATACTTGGGGAGTTGTTTAGGAGGAACAGGATGGAGAGAAAGATCATAATTGGGGAGTTGTTTGAGAGGAACAGGATGGAGAGATAGATAATACTTGTGGAGTTGCTTGAGAGGAACAGGATGGAGAGAACGATCATAATTGGGGAGTTGTTTGAGAGGAACAGGATGGAGAGATAGATAATACTTGTGGAGTTGCTTGAGAGGATCAGGGTGGAGAGAAAGATCATACTTGGGGAGTTGCTTGAGAGGAACAGGATGGAGAGAAAGATCATACATGGGGAGTTGTTTGAGAGAAACAGGATGGAGAGAAAAATCATACTTGGGGAGTTGCTTGAGAGGAACAGGATGGAGAGAAAGATCATACTTTGGAAGGTGTTTGAGAGGAACAAGTTGGAGAGAGGGATCATACTTGGGGAGATGTTTGGGGAGAACGCGTTGGAGAGAAAGATCATACTTGGGGAGGTGTGTAAGGAGAACGCGTCGGAAAGAAATAATCATACTTTGTGAGATGTTTTAGAGAACATGTTTGAGAAAGAACATCCTGGTTACATCGTGTCAATCCTGGGAAGCTACTGATGCCTTTTAAATAACCACAGCTATACATATTATCAATAAGTATTGATGGGCACGCATAGACAAGAAGGACAGAAGTTGAAATGAGAGACTATACTAATAGACGGTTGGAGTCTGTGGAGTAGAGGTTAGTGAAACGCAGTTTTACAATCCCCGGACAAACCATTTGCACGCAGATCGCATTGCGTTGATTTCGTTAATATGAGGCGTCGTCAGTTAAAAAATGGCAAACTATTGAATGTAAAATTTCTTATTAAATCACAAACACAAAAATAGCGAATAAATGCTGAGGTGAATTGCAACGTCCTGTAAGTTCCATGCATCTAACTATCAATCTAATTATGAGAGAGCTAATTAATCTTGTCTCCACGAGCGATCCATTTTGAGGAACCTAACTGTTTTCCGATCAACTGACGCTGTTGTGAAATCAAATGACACTAACGCAATGCATTCTAAATATAAAGATAATCTATAGCCGATACTGTTGCTGGGGTGTAAAGTGCTAGACACTCACATATTCTAGGTCAGCATTTATGAGATAGGGTGAACAGTTTTCTTTCTCGTCGCCGTTCCTTCTCAGGCAATTCCCAGAAAATTCTCAACACTGTCTAGTGACCTTGTTCATGAGGCTGGGTTGAATAGATAGAAGGTGTTCTTGTATATGTATATGAAACGTGAAGAGTGAACGACCAAGCTAAAAACCATCTTATGGCAGTGGAAATGTGTTTTCTGAGGAAAATACAAAGAATACAATGAATAGACAGAAGAACCAAGGAGCAAGTCCTACTCAAAATAAAATAAAAATGAAAACCGTAAATTGATTTGCGAAATTAGATGTAGAGAGTCAAGATATTTTAGGCACGTTATGAGAAGAAACTACTAGAGAACGTGGTGATATCTGGCAGGATTGAGATGAAAACAACAAGGGGTAGGCGGAGAAGTAAAAACCCAGATGCTTTGGCCACATGAAAAAATAGAGAAAGATGCACTTGTGAACAGATCGTCGTAGCCCGGAATCGAACCCTCAACTTTCGGAACGACAAGTAGGCAACATAACCGCATCGCCACGGAGGTTCCCCTGAAAAATAAGAGAAGAGCGAGACTAACACCTGAAGTGTCCACAGGAGGGCACAGCTTTAGCAAAAGAGTAAGCACGCTTTAACATAGGACCATCTAGTACCTCTGTTCCCCAGAAGAGTTGTTCCAGTTAAAACAACCTTAGACAACAATTTCTTGCTTTAAGGGTGGCTATGGTGTTGATGGTTTATAAATAAACACACATCTGTTATTTGGCGCTCATAGAAGAAGAAGAAAGAAGCAAAGACCAGGGCACGCACTATAATACAGTATATACATTTTACTTTATACACATAAAAATAAAGCTATAGTTACCGACCGGGATTCGAACCAGTCACATCCAAATGACAAAAGCGCCCTAGTTGGTTATGTGACGAAGTACACTTGTTCCTGTAGCGAGGCGCTGTCGTCATTTGGAGGTGAAGGGTTCGAATCCTGGTCCCCGGGAAGGTTAACCACGTCAACAAATGCCCGCAGACGTCGGATGTGTCGGCCTAACGGAGCAAGAACACAGCTCTGCTATCAACAGGCACAACGCAATCACGTCCGAAAAAAAAGAAAAAAAAACTCCGGATAAACGCAGCAGAAGAAGAAGAATCCTGGTGACAGACAGACAGACAGGCAAGCAGGCAGGCAGGCAGGCAGGCAGGTAGGCAGACAGACAGGCAGGCAGGCAGGCAGGCATTAGTATATGTCTGTTGTTGTTGGCATTCTGGTGGCGGCATTATGCACAGTGTACCTGTGCGGGCTGTTAGCTTGCCGTTACTCCTGTCTATTCCATTGTTCACATAGGGAAGTGAGGAGCATTTTGTGTGATATTCACTGGCACAGGAATGGAGCATAATGAGGACTACCCGTTGCTGTGAAGTTGGAACCGTGACTAACTAACTAACTAACTAATTAGACAGACTGGCAGACATACAAACATATGGATAGATACACAGACAGACAGCAGGCAGGCAGGTAGGCATGCAGATAGACAGACAGATATACATACAGATGGATAGATAGACAGACAGAGAGTCAGATACGAGGGGGCTTCAGATTAACACTATCATGTTTCTTTTTATATTATTAAAATGTAAAATGTGTCATATTTCGAGGTAGTAACCGTTGCTTACAATGTCATTCCTCCAGCTTCAATACAGTGCCTGGATTCCTGTAGAAAAAAACATTCTCTTGGTCGCATGTGTAACGACTCTGGGGACACTACTCTGTGTGCCTGACCTGGCGTGAACAGTCTGTCACAGAAGTTTTGAAACGTCCTACTCCACTCATACACTTGCTGGACTGACAGGCGTGCATCGCCATACTGAACCTTCAATCAACGATGAATTTCTATAGGTTCCACCCCTTCACTGATTTTTAAAAAAAAATGGATCACAGAACCTTGCTCTTCTTTGATGCATGTCAAAAGTGGGGCGGCCATCTCTAAACTGTCCTACTGATGTCACCGTGTTTGTCTGGTGTCAATTGCCGAACCCGCTTGACATCCTTAACAACAATATTGACAGGTTACGAGACAATGGCATGGTTATTGTAATTTCCATCACACTTTTAGAGTTTTCAGTTAAAGCCCCTTCATAGAAAGATAGACATATATTCAAGCATGTAGGGTTGTAGATGCCGGTCTCCCTGGCCTAGAAGTTAGCAACTTTCTCAGTAATCCCATATACTCTCGTGAGTAACGTGACGTGAGTGAGAAGCGGTGGCGGTTCTCTCCGCGTCGGTAATACACGGGGTATGTGAGCCGGTCGCTCAGAAAGATATGGCAAACTACTGAGAGTAATCTTGCCAAGAAATCAACAATCAGCTGAAAGATGGTGATGTTGACAACGATGTCCTGTAAAAAGGTATGCGAACAACAACAAAAAAGGGGTTGTAGATAAATAGATACATCAAAGCAAGGCGGGTATATAGGTTAAAAAGCATTTATCACAGATGAGCATCAGTATATATATATATATATAAATTAGGAATGATAAATCAGCAGAGATATTTATTGGTTGTGGTTCTGATTGATCTGCTGACTGTATGATTGAACATTTAAATAATCTAAATCTAATAAGGCATACAATTTCCACTTCTTCCCTCCACAAATCAAGCAATCCCCTAAAAATAGTCCTCCTTTCCCTAACGGTTTGAAAACACCTGGAATTAACAAAACAACCTCGAAAAGGAAAAGTGCTAAGTGGCAAAAATACACGGCTTAAAAATACGTGGTTTAAAAATGTAGGAGTTTTGTTTTGAAATTCCCCCAAGGTGAAAACGGCTCCGTTTTTTGAAAAGGTCAAAAGTAGGCCGTGTCTGTGTGGATTATATGCTCCGCGAGGAGCAGGTGTTACTGGCTCGAGGATCATGTGGGATGGCCATGTTTGATGCCTGGATGTTTCAAACAGGCGTTTAAATTGAATCTTTAATCCTTCTTTCATGGCATGTCAGCTGCCTTGAGTTTGTTTGTGTATTTGCACGGGCCTCATTATAGGTTGTGTGTGCCTATGTGTCCGTTTCGGTACGCATCCATTGACCTGTCTGTTTGTCAAGGGGTATAAACTTCTATCTGTCTTTCCAACAATTTATGTAGCTGTCAGGAGTTGGTGATCACCCTTTTATCTGTCTGTCTGTCTGTCTGTCTGTCTGTCTGTCTGTCTGTCTGTCTGTCTGTCTGTCTGTCTGTCTCTCTGTCTGCTTTTCAGTCGTTCCACCCGTAAGTCTGTCTGTCTGTCTGTCTGTTCTTTTGTCCGTCTAGCTGTCTGCCCTGCCTGTCTTTCCGTCTGTCTATCAATTTAGCCATCAATTCTTTAGTTCATCCTTCTGTCTGTCTGTCTGTCTGTCTGTCTGTCTGTCTGTCTGTCTGTCTGTCTGTCTGTCGTTCCTTTGGTCTGTCGGTCTGTTCTTTTTTCTCTGTACGTCTCTGTGTCTGTGCGTCTATCTGTCTCTGTGTCTATCTGTCTCTGTGTCTGTCTGTCAGTCTGTCTGTCTGTCTGTCTGTCTGTCTGTCTGTCTGTCTGTCTGTCTGTCTGTCTGTCTGTCTGTCTGTCTGTCTGTCTGTCTGTCTGTCTGTCTGTCTGATGATCCACATGCATACGAATTATCTGCTGTCTGTCTGTCGATCTATGTCTGCCTTTTTTGTCTGCCTCTGTGTTTGTCTGACTTTGCGACTGTCTATCTGTCTCTGTCGCTCTTTATCTCGGTAATTGTGTCTATTTTCTCTCTCTCTCTCTCTCTCTCTCTCTCTCTCTCTCTCTCTCTCTCTCTCTCTCTCTCTCTCTCTCTCTCTCTCTCTCTCTCTCTCTCCGCTGACTCGTCTATATACCTGCCTACAAATTATCTGACAATCGATTTTCTAACATTCTACAAATTCTTGCCAAATCTGTCTCTCATACTTAGCATCTTAGCTACCCCCTCCCCCTCCACCCCAAATCTTAAACACCCTTCCAAACTACTACCCATCATGGCAGAAAAAAGGGTGGGGTGGTGGAAAATAAGTACGGAAAGCCAAAACGTCAGTAATCATTGTATTTCTGATAGCGACGGGCAATTCCACGGGATCAACCGTCAGAAGATTTCGCGTCTGTCTGACATCTGAATATCAGCATCGAGCACTGATCAGTGTTTACCCTGGAGAAGCTTCTTTGATTGGAAGACAAGATCTCAACTGGGTGGATGTCTCCCTCTGAAGAGAAAGGATTAGCCGCGATTATGTATTCAAAGAAGTCGCTAGCAAAGTCTGCCGGCATCGCTCGCTGTGGGGATATTCAACACACGCAATAGGAGACGAAGAAATGAAAGAAAATATTGCACAGTTGCGTTTCGTTACAACTACTTGTATATTATAACTAATGGGCTAATACTCTTTTAGGAAATGTTTTCTATTTTCAGATTTGTTGATGACATAGTGGTTTGATATCGTTAAGTCCTTTTTGGGGAATTGTGATGGCGGAGTAGCTCGCTTGAGGGTCCGGTTGTTTTAGGTTTAACTCGCATCGGTGCAGATTTGAATTTTTAAAAATTAACCTGGGGTCCCAGGTGGACTGATCCCAATATGAGTACTAGGAAATGTGGGGAGGGGGATGGGGTGGTGGGGGTGGGGTAAATAGGCCGACGTCATACAGACCACATCAACAACCGATTGCTGATTGGTCGATACATATATCAGTCTTGTATACTCGGCCCAATGAGCATCAGTCAAGCGAATGGGTCCTGTAAACTTAACAAATTATATTTTACGCCCAATCGGATTCGCGGGTAGGTTTGATGAAAGCACTGGAAAACAACTGAACGTAAGCTTGCTAAGAAATCACACACAGCCCCCCCCCCCCCCCCGCCCCCCAAAAAAAAGTATGGGGTTGGATAAAGGTTGTAAAGGAAATGCAATCATTCTGTCTGTTTTTTTTTTTTAATGCAGTATATCGATGGACGGGATATAATCCATGGATTGTGGATTGATTCCATTCGTTTTGGAGTGTGTGTGAGTGTGTGTATGAGCGCGCGCGGGCGTGTTCGTGAGAGTGTGCGTGTGCGAGTGTGTGTGTATTCGAGAATTTGTGTGTAAGAGTGTGTATGTGTGTACGAGTGTGTGTGTGAGCGCGCGAGTGTGTGAGTGCGCGCGTGTGTGTCTGTGCGAGTGTGTGTGTGCTAGTGTGTGTGTGTGCGTGTGCATGTGTGTGTATGTGTGCGTGTGTGTGTAGGGGTGTATGAGTGTAAAATTGACTCAGTGGTCGAGAGGTCTGGCTTGCTTTCTGAAGGTTGCGGGTTCGTTTTGAGCTGGGTCTCTGGGTCTCTGCACGTTCTTTACAGGACGTCGCTACTAACCGCAGCATGTATTGGCTATTTGTGATTGTCTAGACCAGTGTTTCCCAACCTTTTTTGTGCTATGCCTCAACTAAACCTTTCTATAATTCTTTTTTCCCCAGAAATATAATACATAATAAAAATATATATAACAAACAAATATAAAACAGATACATAATTTTTAATATTCAGAAATTGAAATGCTCACGAAAGAAACTTGAATGATAAGTTTTAGGAAGAATTCACTAGGAAATTATTGAGCAAACACAGTAAGTAAATTTTCAAAACATATAATGGAGAACTGAAATTCAAGTACACAATAATTTTAATGAAAGATTTTTCTATATTATTTTAATTATTAGGATTTATTCATTATTTAAATTTAGTAAGATCATTGCGCTTAATGCTTGCTGCAAAGAGATATGTCAGGTACCAATTTAAACTTCATCTCAAGTCTCCCATTTTTGTTATATCCAGCCGATTTCTTTTCTTCTTTTTTTTTTTAAGCAGCAAATCATTTATGGCACTAAATCTGCATTCAGCTAAATATGAAGATAGAAACGGTAACAATAGTTCTCTTGCACATTCGGCTGCATTTTGATATTTGATTTCGGTTTCCTCACAAAGCCATGTCATCGCTCCTGTTATATTAAATAAAGTTTTAATTGATTCATCATTTTGTATTTCTGCGAATTCTTCGTGATACTGCATATTTGAAATATCAGACAAATCCACTAACATTGGCTGCAACATCCAAGTTAGTAATTTAATATGTTTCAAATCAGAAAATCTTTCTTTTAAATCAGCCGATAAATTTTTCAGATGATCGACAATAACATATATAGCGGTATCAGTCACTTCACATTTTTGGAGCCAATGAAATTTTTCAAAATTTGTGTGGTAAATATATGCCTGACATAATTCAATAAAGGTAATGCAACCAAATATCTTCGCTTTTGCATCGACAAGAGTTTTATTTGTTCCTTGAAGTTGTTATTTAATATATTTAGTTTTTCAAAGATATCGGCTAAATAACTAACAAATGCCTTACCATCGACCGTTAACAGATTTTTCATTTCAGGTTTATTGCTTAAAAAATCAATAAGAGTATCAAATAAAAAATATCAACGACTCTGGTTATCGAGTGAAATGGCGAGTCATGACCGCCCATGCTTTCCGGCATGGCACATGATTGATTGATTGATTGATCAAATAGTTCCATAAATCTTTTCAAGCAGTTTCCTTTCGAAAGCCATCTTACTTCAGTGTTAAGTATAAGTCTCACATGGTCTTCATTTTGCTTTTCACACAATAATTTGAAGAGACGTTCATATTTGGCACTAGCTTTAATAGCATTGATATACTTTATAACTAAATTTAGTACTTCATTTAGAACAGGTGAATGTTTTTAGCTACCAGGTTTTCCCTGTGAATAACACAATGCACAAGAAGCATTTCTGGATTCTCATATTTCATCAATTTTAAGCAAACGTTTTTCTTCCCCATCATATTAGGAGCACCATCTGCAGCACAAGATGTTATATTTTTCATTGGTAAATTATTGACATCTTGGTAATTGTTTAGCTCACTATATATATATATATATATATATATATATATATATATATATATATATATATATATATAATATACATATATATCTTTAGAGGTAGTGGTGCTTTCTAATGATTTACAGAACAATATTTCTTCAGCAAAATCACCTTCATCAATATATCTTACATAAGTTATAAGTACGGCCTCGCTGTCTCTCAAAGTTGATTCATCCATTTGCACTGAGATTTTTCTTGTTTTCAGCTTTTCAACAAGTTATATTTCAATATCCTCACCCATTTCGTCTATTCTTCTGCTAACAGTAATGTTACTTTGTGGCATAGCTTTAACATCTTTGTCATCTTTTTCCAGAACTGTTTTAAGAAATGTTGATATTGATGGTTTGATTAAATTCTCCCCTATAGTATGACGTTTCCCAGATTTAGCGAAGAGTAATGAAATTTGATAAAAAGCCCCAGTAGTACGATTGATAATTGCATTATGAGCAGTAAATAGAGACTTTAATGTTACTCTTTTTTCAAAATTTTTCTTTCAAGTTTGAAAGTAATTCAAATCTGAATTAATATGAGCATTATGTTTCGCCTTCAAATGTGCCTCAAGACGGCCTCGTTTCATTGATTCGTTGGTCAAGCATTGTTGGCATACAAGACAAAAAGGTGATCGTTCATTGTGGATAGCGGGTATGAAACCAAATTTTAAATATTCCTCCGAATACTGACGAATTTTTTTCTTGCTTGCACCACTCATTTCACAATGAGCTGAAATAAATAAATATAAGATCAATGAAAAACTAAAAAAAAAAAAATATGAACTGGAGTAAACATAGACTAAAAATGCATATTTAAATATGTATGACACATTTACACCACCGCAAAGCAACCCCCCCCCCCCCCCCCCCCCCCCCACCCCAAAAAAAAATACTTTTTCATTTGACAAATTTTTCGGGAAAATGATGCTTCTAAAACTGAAGTTAATAAATTACAAATTGAATGTACATACCATTTATAAATCACTTATATTTACACAATATACATATTTTTTTTAAAACAAAGAGACTTTTACAACAATTTAAGGGACGATTATTTCAAATTAACACCAACGGTGAATGCTGAGCGTACTGCGAAACACTACAGAAACTAGAAACTGAGATCCTGGCACTAAGCATTTCGCGCCATTCAGAACAATTAGCGCGAAATGCTTAGTGCCGGCCACGTATAACCAGTAGTTCGCCTCTAACGTCTAACAATGAAATCACAGCTACTAACATGGCGGACAGAACTTATTAATACTGGACGTTTACCCAGCTACCCAGCTCGAGTAGCGACTGAGAGTTGCCATACGGTTAACTTAAACTCTGGACGAGTCCATTTTCGAATTGCCCCCCCCCCTCCCCTTAACAATCGAATTGCCCCCCCCCTCCCCTTAACAATCGAATTGCCCCCCTGTGGGGTGTGGGCCCCACGTTGAGAAACACTGGTCTAGACACATGTATGTTGAATTAACCTGTCTGGTTTTCTGAGCGGCCGACGCTGATAACATTGAGGGAACAAATCTAAGCTCATCGATCACCTCCATATTCGCTTGAAGGCGGATTTCGAAGCCGGCATATCGGGAATGTGAGACAGAGCTCACTACAACTAAGCTATAGACGCCGAGAGTAATAGTTGTAGTAATAGTAGTAGTAATAGTAGCAGTAGCAGCAGCAGCAGCGACCGCAGCAGTAGTAGTAGTAGTAGTAGTAGTAGTAGTAGTAGTAGTAGTAGTAGTAGTAGTAGTAGCAGCAGCAGCAACAGCAGCAGCAGCAGCAGCAGCAGTAGTAGTAGTAGTAGTAGTAGTAGTAGTAGTAGTAGTAGTAGTAGTAGTAGTAGTTATTGTTGTTGTTGTTGTTAGAGTAGTAATTGTAGTAGTAGTAGTAGTAGTAGCAGCACAGCAGTAGTAGTAGTAGTACTAGTAGCAGCAGAAGCATTTGAAACAACAGAAGCAGCAGCAGTATTAGTAGTTGTTGCAGCAGCAGCAGTAGTAGTAGTAGTAGTAGTAGTAGTAGTAGTAGTAGTAGTAGTAGTAGTAGTAGTAGTAGTAGTAGTAGCGGTAGTAGTAGTAGCAGCAGCAGCAGCAGCAGTAGCAGTAGCAGCAGCAGCAGCAGTAGCAGTAGCAGTAGTGGTAGTAGTAGTAGTAGTAGTAGTAGTAGTAGTAGTAGTAGTAGTAGTAGTAGTAGTAGTAGTAGTAGTAGTAGTAGTAGTAGTAGTAGTAGTAGTAGTAGTAGTAGTATCAGCACAACAGCAGATGCAGTGGAAAAGCAAGAATATATTCTTTCTTAATCGTGTTGTCTTCATCATCATTATAACCTTTATGTGGCTTCAGTACCCCCTTTCTACCATGTGAAGATATTTTTTTCTAAAAAATAACAAAGACATCACGACCACATTTCGTTTTTCTGACCCTTGTTAATCCAATTTTGGAGTTGACTTAGTTCATTCAATAAACTCTAGCTGTCCAATCAATCTATCAATCTTGAATAGCTTTCAATCTCCACTGAATTGTCCAGCTATCGTTCTAAGATTTGTAGATGAATTATGAAAGACCGCTGCTTCAGACGATCCCTTTGTCAGCGTTTGTGAAGTTTCTGCATAACCTGTACTTATGTTAGGGTCTGTGTCAATCTCTTAAACCTCTGGATATTTCTGAGTGAGCTTGGCGAGATGTACGGTCAACTTGCTCGAATCGGTGGAATTATCCTCTGGGTATTTAGCAATCGCAGACCAGACAGAAGTGGTCGCAAGGGATATCTTCTGGTTATTCAGTTTGTCGAGTTTTCTTTTGTTCAGTTTTTAGCGTTGGATTTATATAATTGTGCTCAGTTCGAACGAAATACCTTTGGTTGTATGTGTTTGTATGTTTCTATATATATCTCTGTCTGTCTGTCTGCCTGCCTGCCTGCCTGCCTGCCTGCCTGTCTGTCTGTCTGTCTGTCTGTCTGTCTGGTCTTGCCAGATCAGTCAATCAATCAATCAATCAATCATACATTTTCTACATTAATTGATTTAGTAACGAACATCAGCTACTTTAAATTATTCCCCCGCAGATGCAATCTTAATTGATTCTCCTACAGATAATGGATCTATTACCTGATTCTGTTACAAATATTTGCTATCTTCACTGATTTAGCTGCGGGTATTTGCTATTCTAACTGATAGTGTTACAGATATTAACAATTTAATTGTTTTTGCTATATATGTTTACTATTTTAATTGATTCTGAGACAGATAGTTGCTATTTTAACTATTTTTTACTCCTGCAGGCATTTGTTGTTGTAAATAGTTCTGCTATAGAGATTGATTTTGATTGATTGATTTAGGAATCGACATCACAGCATTCGGGGCATTCCCATAAGTGCTCCGTCCCCATCCTCAGCAGCCAGCAAAGAGTTCCAACACTAATAGTACCAGTAACAATCTGATTATATGTCCGTCTCGCCTTTCCTCTGAGCGTTGAGCGTCGGCCAGATCCCTTCGTCACTCCTCTCTGTCTCATTCTTGCCAGACCATGGTAATCCATTTGCTCCTCCGAGGTGTGCACGTGCTCCCACAAGGCCGCAACCACATCTGCCTTATCATGTATCAATACTCCACCAAGTTCTGCAGAGCCAGCCAATCTGTCCGCCTGTTCATTTCCCAGCACACCGGCATGCCCCGGAGAAAAGATCCAGGCGATGCTTGTCACCCGTGACCTCCGAAGCGAAGCAAGCCACTCCGCACGAAGCCTGCCCGTCCTCACCCTCGTCAGCATGCTTTCTGAGTCAGTTACAATCACGATGTGTGTGTGTGTGTCGTATTCTCCATCCAGCGGAGAGCCGCAGTGACTGCCTCCACCTCCATTCTTAAGCTGGATGTTGTGGTATCATATGCCAGGCTCTCCTGCCCCAAACATCGACCATTAGCTTTGGCTATGATCCCACATCCACTTCTCTCACCTCTTGACACCGAACCATTTGTGTAGATAATCACATCACCCGAGTGAGCATTGTCCTGAATTAGTTGCTGGATTTCCACTTCCGTGGCCCCTGTTGGCCACTCCCTGCACTCCCGGCTTAATGTGATTATAACTCTGCACAAGTCTGACTGCTCCGCTGGCACTCTGACCCACTCCTCTCCACGCCTAATGTTCTCCAAGGGGCTCACCTGTCTGATCGTATCCTCCGCCTGAGCCATCCATGATGTCCCTCTTATCAGTCGCTGACCCTTAACTGCGTCCAGCGCCTCATGCAGTGGGTGATCAGTGTCTGCAGCTACTCTCAGGTATGCCTTCCCCTGCATCACCTTGAGTCTACCAGCAACAGTCGGCAGACCCAGGATGCAACGCATACACACTACTGGGGTGTCTCTAGTGCATCCCAGAATGACCCGCATAGCTTCGTTCTGTATGCGCTCCAACTTCACCAGCTGACTCTCTGAGACAGTGAGGAGACCCAATCCATAATCAATTACTGAGAGGATCAAGTGCTGGTATAGTGTGAAAAGCATTCTCTGCTCTGTGTCCACTGCAGCCATAGTTTTAAGTGCACTGAGTCCCTTTTGAGATCTTGTCACAACCGTCTCCACATGGTCCTTGAAGGACCTTGAAGGATAGTCTCCTGTCAAATGTGATCCCCAGATACTTCAGTTTGTTTTCTCTGCTGACATTTCTACCATCTATCGCGAGGCTTGGGACATCAGCTCTTACAATCCTGTTGTCCGGGTGGATGAAAGCACTCATTTCTGTGCACCAGTCAATCACTGTATCTACTGTCGCCTGTAACTCCTGGGCTGTTTGCTCCCTATATCTCCCCTGCCTATATGCAAGAATACCATCCGCAAATGTTAGTATTCTTCCAACCCCTGGTGCTTCTAGGTTTGCAATCTTGCTCGTATTGCTACAGAGATTTGTTATTTTATATATTCTGCCACAGAGATTTGTTATTTTATATAGTCCTGCCACAGACATTTGCTATTTTATATATTTTCGCCTCAGAGATTTGTTATTTTATATAGATCTGCCACAGACATTTGTCGTTATTTAAATTCTGTCGCAGCCATTTGTTGTTTTGTTTAGTTCTGAAACAGACATTAGTTGTTATATATAGTTCTGCCGCAGACATTAGTTACTGTATATAGTTCTGCCGCAGACATTAGTTACTGTATATAGTTCTGCCGCAGACATTAGTTACTGTATATAGTTCTGCCGCAGACATTAGTTACTGTATATAGTTCTGCCGCAGACATTAGTTACTGTATATAGTTCTGCTAAAGACGGCTGTTTTCTAAATCCTTAGGTCCAGGACAGTTAATACTTTAAAGTAACAGTTATTGCTCAAGGCTGTAGATAAGATTGAATGTGTGTCGTACCAACAATTCTCTGTAGAGATTAAATCCAGCAACAAGACTAAGGACCTTTACTTACTTACACATAGTGGCACGGTTTCCCACGAAAGGAGCCCTGGACATAGCTGGACAGAGCATCATGCACTTTTAGGCTTCCCCGACAGTAATAGCATTCAGTGCGAAACAAAACGTATGTTTGGACCAAACACAAATGGTTGGCAGAATTGGGGCGTAGGAGTGTGTCACAGTTACGACTTACAAGTTGTTAACATGGTAGGAGACATACTATACTCCTGTTTTATATCAAATTAAAGACGGGTGGGGGTTGCAAAAGGGAAACTACTGTATATAAGCTCGTGGCAGATACGGGAAGTCGTTAAGACGATTAATCATCCCATGGCTTTTAATTAGTTAAAAGGTTAAAGAGGGACAGCATGGCCGAGTGATAAGAGAGCTCGTTCTTACATATCCTCTGTTCTGATGCTGTGGTTGCGTGTTCAACGCCTTGAATCGGATTAAAATGTTGACTTCTCGTCTTTGACTTGGGGAGTAAATTACAATTACCTGTGAAGTCGGAGTGCTTTGCCTGAGGAAGCGGGACACTGGTAATAGGGAAAGCTAATCCACACACAAAAATCAGTCCATTGCACTAAAATTAGTTTCACGTGTAAGGACTCCGCTTGAAATAAAAAAAGTTAAAGACGATGGCATATCTATCCAATGAATGCATTCAGGCAACAATAGTCTGATCTTGTTGTAAATGAACTAGCTCAAGGGATGCAATCGTTAATATTAAATTTTTTTGCAAGTTGTTTCCCTTCTGAGGACAAGAGAGCGTCGGGATGTTAGCGTTTCGTTTTGGCAGCTTTGTTAACAAAAGCATGTCTAATGTAGCAGTGGTGGTAACAACAGCATGACTAAAGTAGCAGTGTTGCAGACTACAAACTGACTTATGTAGTAGAGGTGGTAACAAAAGTATGACCAAAGTAGCAGTTGTGGTAAAAACAGCATGGCTAAAGTAGCAGTGGTGCTGACAATAGAATGACTAAAGTAGCAGTGGTGGTAACAACAGCATGCCTAAAGCAGCAGTGGTGGTAACAACAACATGACTAAAGTAGCAGTGATGCTAACAACAGCAAGATCAAAATCAGCAGTTGTGGAAACAACAGAATAACTAAAGAAGCAGTGGTGCTAACAGCAGCATGACTAAAGTAGCAGTGTTGGTAACAACAGTATGCCTAAAGGAGCAGTGTTGTTAACGACATCATGGCTAAAGTAGCAGTGGTGGTAACAACATCATAGCTCAGATAGTAGTGGTGGTAACAGCAACATGGTTAACATGACTAAAGTAGTAGTGGTGGTAACAACAACATAACTAAAGTTGTAGCATTGCCAACAACACCATGACTAAAACAATAGTATTGTTTACAACATCATGACTAAAGTAGCAGCTTTCGTAACAACAGTGTAACCAAAGTAGCAGCATTGCCAACACCTACGTGACTAAAGTAGCAGCATGGCTAACAACAGCATGACCAAAATAGCATCATTACTGTCAACAGCATGGCTGTCACAGTACTAAATGCATTGTTAAGAACAGCAAGACTAAACTAACAGAATCGTTTTGCTTTAAATTCGTCTGTAACTGCAATGTTGTCTCTTGTATGAATTCAACTGCCTTTTGTAGTTCATTCAGTGGTCTATAGAGTTTATCTTCCACTGTTGTTTCTCTAGGCCAGGAGGTTTCCATAGATATGTCGTATTTTGGGCAGTCTTGGAGTATGCTATCTGCTGTCTGTTGCGCCAATTGTATGTGCACATGGTTGATTTACCAATCTTGAATTGTGTGTACATATGGTTGCGTAATCTATTGATTTCTGTTCCGAGGCGCAGAATGATGATTTGTTCTAGCCAGTTAATAACGTGGTAATCGTCTTGAGTATGTTTAGTGGCTTTCTGACTGATATGATCATTCTTTTCTTTTGGTAGTATGTAAGGGGCACATCAAGCTGTTCTTCTATTGCGCCTTCTTTAACCAATGGATCAGCTTCCAAATTGCTGTT
>JACEFZ010016241.1:202500-227500 GCA_014155875.1 Cepaea nemoralis
ATTAACTCTCAAGTTTCAGAAGCTAAGAAGCCAAATGCCGCATATAAGGGATATCCCCCCCCCCCCCCAACCCCCTCCCTCGCTTTGAACTCAAGCTGGAATTATTTTTACGTGTGGATTAGCTTTCCCTATTACCAGTGTCCCTCGCTATCAGGCGAACCCACTCCGACGTCTGAGATACTTATAATTTACATCCCGATGTCAAGGGCGAGAATTCAATATCTTGTTCAACTGAACGGTGAAATGGTTGAACCATTTACCTCCCCATCATCACACCGGAATTTTTAGGGTGAGGACTTATCCATTCGGCCACGCTGACCTCCATCTAAGAGAGATAATAAGGATGATCTTACAACAATTATAGATTCCACTTAGTGGCTTGGCAACCTACAGGTCAGCGCATGTGCTTGCCACGACTCTGGTGTGGGATCAACCCCCGAGGCTGAAAGATGAATGTCTTATACCATTATGTGTTGTAATCGACCAGCCTCATAGCATGTACATTAGGCAGTTTTCATAATTGTATGGGATATTTTGGAGAGAACAGGATGGGGAAGAGGGGGCAGGGAAGAGAACTGGTCTCCGTATCTCATTATGATGTGATCTAGAATGGTGTGAAGGTCCTCGGTTTTACATTCAAACAGTATTATTCGTCGCAGGATACAAATGCATAACATAAATGCATTTTGTTATCTATTTGTGACAGAAATACCGAACAGAAAAACGTTATGTAACCTGTTTCTGACAGACAGACATAATATAAAAACACTATATAACCTATTTGTGACAGACATAAGATTATATAATAAGAAGCCGTTACAATATGATCTCTCATAAACAAATTCGCAGGTATTTTATGGCACTCATAGAAACGGAAGAAAAAAGTACGGATTAATAGACACACTAACCAAAGTAAACATTGAATGTTAGAGTAACCATGCTGGGATTCGAACCCGTCAGTACACATTAAGACAGCGTCGGGCTGTAGGAACAAGTGTGCTTCGACATGTGATCAACTAGTTAAATATTAGTTATCCTTTACGTGACACAGCAGTCAACTTAAACATGTTGTGGCTGTGTTTGATTCCTGGGCAAATTTACATTCAGTAGTTTGCCATTCTCCGACCTCCGTGGCCAAAGGCTTGGGAACGCGGTTCGTGAGCCGCTTACCAGGCGTTCGAAACTCAGCTGCGACCGATTTGTGCAGCAGACCGTGTCGCGTTGTGTTATAACGTGTTGGTATGGGAGCCGGTGGTTCAGAAAGCAATGGCAAACTACTGAACGTAAACCTTGCCTAGTACATCAACAGCCGCTGAAAAATGCTGGTGTTGACTGCAACGTCCTGTAAGGGATATGCAACATTTAAAGAAAATGTTTGCCATTGCTTTTTGAACAACTGACACTCATACCATTATATGAAAACTAGTGCACGTAGGTCGACTTTCAAATCACCCGCAGCTTTGGTTTGAACGCGGTTTGCGGGATTACGAATTGTGTCCGTAAGCCTTTCCCTACAGAGCCGGTTATACTTTTTTTTTTAAAAAGGTGTCTCTTTAGCCAGGCCTTTCGTCTACCTGAACCCACAACTATGGAATATGGTAAGAATTCTTATCTAATATTGGAATACCACCATAGCTCTCAGAATGTCAAACATTTTTCTATATTCTGATCAGCTTATATTTCGTGACGCTATCTTCCTCTGCGCGAGCCATAAACGTCTGCATAATCACACATAATGCATTAATATTAATCAGTGTCCAGGAAACATCTCAACATGTTGCCAGAGCGGCGTGTGTCTACATGGCGGGTGAATGGAATTCATATGCGCTCAACTACTGCCATGTTCACATTTCTCTTGCCAGGGAGGCAGAGTGGCGCCATGGGAGCATGGGAATGGCAGTGGAACAATTGGGAAACGTCAAATCTGGAGAGAATGGTTTCATACTATTCTGTCTGCGGGTTGAGAGCTAGGAACGGGAATTATCCGTTAGATGTCGAGGTATGAATGGTGTGGGCAAATGTGTTTGATTTAACATTGTAAAGACATCATTTCAGTTTTCTTGACCGGCAACGCATTTTGGTAAATCAGCAAAAAACCAGGGAAAAACATTTGTAATATTGGTTTACTATAATTCGACAGCCTACAAAAATTCAGGAAATTTAAAAAAAAAAAAAAATAACACGCTTAAATGGTGCCCTATAGGAGATGGAATTATCTTCTTTTCCTTGTGTCCTTTTGCGGTTGCCAAGAAGCGTCGCAGAAAGTAGATAGATATAATTGTCTATTTGTTGTTTGTTGTTTGTTGTTGCTGCTGTTGCTGTTGTTGCTGTTGTTATTGATGATGCTGCTGCTGCTGCTGTTGTTGTTGTTGTTGTTGTTGTTGTTGTTGTTGTTGTTGTTGTTGTTGTTGTTGTTGCTGCTGCTGCTGTCGTCGTCGTCGTCGTTGTTGTTGTTGTTGTTGGTGTTTGTTGTTGAAGTTTCAGTGCAGTGACTAGCTCCTTTCCTTCAAATTCCTGCATATTTCCGTCAGCAGTATTGTCTAAGATCAAATAAATTCCGATCCCATTTGCTAGACCCGTCATAGGTTCCTTACCTATTTGATCCTGTGTACTTTGCATGTTTACTTCTATGAGTGCTCATTAATACCTGCGCATATTCCTTCTTCTACTGTCATTGGTTTCATTGTCTTGTTGCTTGTGCAAATGTCATCCTCTTGTTTCATTCTTGCTAAATGTCCAAACTATTTAATCAAGTTAATTATATGCACGTGTAATTGGATTAGAAAAATGGCATCTAGGCAGTCAAGTTTATACTGGATATTTATAGAGCAAAAACTGTTTTGATGAAAGCATTACGAGAAACAAATATATAAATTAACAGTCACAGCCATTAACCAGGTCTATCATTCACCTGAACCCACAGCTATGAAATATGGATAGAATTCAGAGCTAACATTGAAATGGCACCATGGCGCTCAGAATGTCAAATATTTCTGTATATTCTAATCAGCTTGTCTTGTGTCGCCATCTCCCTCTGCGCGAGCAAACAAGCCATAAACGTCTGCATAATCACACATAATGCATTAATATTAATCAGTGTCCAGGAAACATCTCAATATGTTGCCAGAGCGGCGTGTGTCTACATGGCGGGTGAATGGGATTCATATGCGCTCAACTACTGTCATGTTCTTATTGCTCTTGGCAGGGAGGCAGAGTGGTGCCATGGGAGCATTGGAATGGCAGTGGAACAACTGGGAAACGTCATATCTGGAGAGAATGGTTTCGTCGTGTATACGATGATTCTGTCTGCGAGTTGAGAGGTAGAAACGGAAATTATACTTTCGGTTTCGAAGAATGTATGTTGTGGGCTGATGTAACTTAAGAGCTTGAAGTTTGACTTAACATTATAAGGACAGAATTTCAGTTGTTTTTTTTTTTTTTGTTTTTTTTGCTGGCAACGTATTTTGGTAAACTAGAAAACAGCCAGAGAAAAACTACCGTTGTACATCTGTCGTTTATTATAATTCGACAGCTTATAAGATCTCAGATAAAAATGAGCTCATCACGACAGAATGGGTATGGGCGCTGAACACAGAAATGTATTCTGGCTAACACCCACTCCATTGAAGACAAATTTATGGAGATGTCAGCAAGCTTAAGTTGTCGTGGCTTCTTTGGATTAATTCATACTGACGTCTGAGAACGATGAACACGGAAGAAGAGATATCTTGGCGATTGGCGATAGCGATCATGTTTCTCCATATCTTGACATCTCTAACAGCATGTATCAATTTGTGATGAATGAATCACCAGAGAACGATAAGTAGATTGTGAGGTTTACGTGAACATGATTACAAATTAAAAAATGAACATTGCGGCTAAAGCGTTCGTCAGCACAGAATAAAGAAACACAAACCGACACAACCACATGAAAAACACTACATGAAAATATAAATATGAAAGTTACTTATCTATATCATGTTGTGGCTGGATACGTTTTAAACGATCAGTGCGTGCAATGGCTTACAATGGAGTGAATGAACTCTATGTGTGGGTAAGGTAAGTCAATGGACTAAAGGTCAAAACTGCGACAGGACCAGGGATTGGCCCGGCCAAAATGTGTGTGACGTCACCGTTAAGTGAGAATGTCACAGAAATGTTGGTCCCGAAACAGACTGGGATGTGTCCGCGAAGTGACAGCACCATGACACTGTGTAGGCCTGGTTGCACGGAGGATTGGGTTTTCCTACTCTTTCGCAGGCGATGAGCTCAGAAATCCAACCTGCGTCCGACCGAGCTCATGACACTATCTGCACGGTTCCATATCAAATTAGCTAACTCATCCGGATCCGGTCCCGTCAAGATCGGAGACGTGTTTCACTAACTCTCCCGATTTATAAATAGTTATCAACATCTATCAACGTTTTTTCTAAATCAATCGAAATATTGTGGATAAGATTATGTTCACTTCGAAACTGGATCTAAAGAATTTTTTAACAATTTATGTGAATGTGTTTATTTGGTGAAATGAGGATTTCTTTGTGAAATGGGACGGTAAGTCATTCATTTTTGAACGTTATCAATTATCGTTCCCAATTATCGATTCACGATAACGTGATAATTTACCATGCGTTATTAGTGAGACGCAGGCTTTATAGACAGGCCTGTGCTTTTGTACTTTTGTTTATTCTGTTCCTATTGGAGCTGTCTATATTGTCAAAATTTCTACCGGCTTGCGGCCATCAACTCAGTCAAAGCACGCCGAAAATATGCACAAAGATAAAACAGGACAAAAGTGAGCGAGCACGCCGCTTCAGCATATTAATCGAACAACGCCATCTTCATCTATGCCGCTTAGTGATAAAGCATCCCAATCTGATAAATGTGTAATTAATACACCGTTAGACGCTTTTTCTTCAGCCGAATCACATAGCCACAATGCTTGTAAACTTATCCAGGCCTTGGAGAAGAGGCTGAAAGATTTTATTTTTAGCAACACAAGTAATATTATTGTTGTGCTTAAAGAAGAAAACGCTCTTCTTCAAAACAAAATCCACCACCTCAAAGAATAGAAGGACATCTTTAAAGAAACCATAAACGCCTTACAGCTACAGATTGCGCAGTCACTGGACAAAAGTACACAAACAGACAGTAAACATGGTGCTGTAGAGGTGTGTAAGGCTACTGGGTCTTCGTCACTTAATGACATACAACAGTTTCTACAGACATCAACACAATTACTAACCCTCTAGAGCGTACAAAATCCATCTACCTCATTGGTGTTCATACCAGCAGCAGGTTCCAGACCCTAAGTGCAGACTCCTCAGCAACAGATCAAGAATCACAGCACTTAGCAGCTATCACTACTGAGCATCAACAGCAATCTCAAGCAAGCAACAGCTATAATCAACAACACAAGCTAAGCTACGGTGATCAATGGCAACATATATCTACACGGACGCCAGCAGCAAGTGATAAAACTAGATGATAGTGCAACACATGTCATCATTGGAGAATCCCTGCTGAAGGGGATCTATAGTGACCGCATGTTATCTTCTGACAGCGAAACAACTTCGATCTATCCTCTACCAGGCGCGGACATCGATAGGCTAATATCTACACTGCAAAATTCAAAGTGAACGACAAAATTAGAAAAGCAACAGTCAATATTGGTGTCAACGACATCATGAATAATAAGAGCATAAACACCTCACAACTAGCTACATTGGAGGTATTGTTGCGCAATAAATTTCCTAAATCATATATGTTCATTTCATCAATCATTATACCCTGTTATGGATTCCAGCTTCGTACTGTCGATGCTGCCAATGTAACTCTATATGAGTTTTGTAAAGACAACAACATGAATTTCATTAATAATACCCCCATATTTTACATCCCCGTATGGGGCTCCTAAGAAAAAAAAACTACACAGGGATCAAATACATTGCTCCAAGCTAGGAAGTAGCATACTAGTGAAGAACATACAATATACCGAGCGTACACACTTACCAGCACCAGTGACAGGAGTAACCCGAGCTTCCGGCAACAGCCCTCTCTCAGTGTTCAGAAAACACTCCCTCTCTTCCAACACCACCTTTGCCTACACCCCAGGAATACAATGCCGTGAATAGCAACTCATGCTCCAATCCTAATGTTGCTAACTATGATATTTTGTTTCCTCCTTTGCCCGTAAAGCGATCTCCCTCTATCATGTCAAAGGGGACACTCTTAAACAATGGTGCTGTGTCCCCAATGCTTGCTTCCACTGTAAGCACCTTCATTGACACTCATAGCCGTCATTCCTCGTTGGTCGATTATCTACACTCATATCAGTGGAACCGTCAACTTCAGCAGCTAATGCAGTACAATCCTGCAGCCCTGCACCAAGCTTTCATTATGTCACTCAATCACAGACATATTCCTACACCCTCTAGTAGCCTTAACTACTATTAAATAAAGTTACGAAAATCCTGACCATAAGCGACATCTTCCTTTCATTATGTAATGTTCGCCATTAACGATCGGTGGCTCAACAAAAAATGGTCTACATATAGGCCATCTCAACATCTTTCATTTGCTCAATACATTATTACCTAAGCTTTCGGTAATACTGTGCAAACAGTTCCGTGTGTTTGGAATCACATAAAGTCGTCTCAACGGCGAAATAACTGACTCTGAAATCTCTCTTAAGGGGTTTAAAGTAATTCGGAGAGATGCCAATAAAGAAATCAGACGCAGGTATTGCGGTATACATCTCCAATTCTCTCAGCTTTTCCCGTAGAAGTGATATCGAGACCGTAGGGATAGAATGTGTTTGGGTAAAGGCGAAGCCAGCCATCCAGCAACCTTTTCTCATTGGATACCTATATCGGAATCTGTGTGCCAGGTACAACTGGTAAGACCGCTTTGCTACAATGGTGGTAGATTGTTTACAGTAGGTAGAAAAATTATGATACTAGGTGGCTTTAACATAGATGTATTAAACCCAACCAGACATTGGATGATATCATCATATTGTACAATTTCAAACAACTAATAAACCGTCCCACAAGGGTTACTGACACCTACTCAACTGTAATTGATCATATATATGTTATCTTCCAGTTAATATTATTGAATGTTCGCAGTTAGTGACCATTAATCTGTATGCTGTGCATTGTCAAAAATTGGGTTCAAAACTCTTAAAATCAAACAGGCAAGCATCAAATTTAAACATTTTAAGGCGTTCAAACAAGAGTTATTTTTACAAGACTTAAAAAATGCAGCTTTTGATCATGTTAACCAATTTCCTGATCCGGACGATGCAGTAGCATTGTGCACGAAGACAGTATACTTCTCTTCTTCTTCTTCTTTGCTTTCATCCGGAGTGTTTTTTCAGATGTGAGTGCGGTGTGTCTGTTATGCACCCTTGGGTCGAAACCCTTAGGCCAACACATCCGACCATTAGCGTGCATGTTTGACAGGTAGCATTCCTGTGGGACTCTCACTTTTGTGGTGCCGTCCACATCACAGCTTGTCAAGTTGGAACAGTCGAATGCTTAACGATCAGCCCTCAAGGGAAGGCAGGGACAGTCCATGGCATTTTCGGCCATCCAGGGTGGCTTCCATAGTTGCAGAGCCGACACAGCGCCCTGGTGCTGGGCTTACAGTGGGAATCGTCACGTCCTGCTCATCGCTGCTTGAATTCCTCACTTCGATATATTGGGCATATCGTTCACCACGAGCCTTTCCCGCATTGACCAGACCGGTCTTGAGACGTTATCCTCTCGGCGAGTCTTCGATTCGGACATGTGCTTGTCGATGTGCCCGTCAGAGCTGTTCCGGGCACAACGAACATTCGGAAACAAGCTAGTCAGAGCCTTTCCGGACACGAGCTATTCGGAAAACTAGTTAGTTAGAGCTGTTCCTAGCACGAAAGACATTTCACTCGGACGTTTTGTGTGTTCTGCTTGATTTATTTGCACCCGTGGGCTAGCATATCCGACTTCAGCAGGCATTTTTACGGGTTAGCCTTCCCGGGGTTTCGAGAGACGTTAGACTGTTAGTGCTGTGGTGTCGCCCACATCTCAGCTGGTCAAAGTAGAACGGTCAACGACATCACGGTCAACCCTCAAGGGAAGGCAGGGGCAGACCATGGGCGTTCCCTCGCTATCCAAGGAGGCTTCCATAATTGCAGAGACGGCACATATTTCTCTGAGACTGGACTCACCCGAGGAGTTGCCATGTCCTGTTCATGGCTGCTTTAATTCCTCACTTCCATGTGTTGGGCATCTCGCTTGCCACTGGTCGCTCAAGCACACACCAGGAACGGTCAGCCTGCGGGCGACATCCACTAGGTAAGCTTTCGCGTTCCATTTCGTTTATTTAGACGTTTTTCCAGTATCCTCCAGTTGCTCAGTATCGCACCTGCATGTTTCGGTAGGTGGGTATCGGCCCGGCTCTCACATCCGAGGGTTTACGGCTTAGAGGCGTTCAGCCACAACCCTCGACAGAGAGCCTTAGAGTATGTATCCGGACCAAGAACTTCTTCCTTCGTGCGCCTGATTCAAACTTTTAACTGCTATCCTCAGTCTACCTGTAGAGCAGCAGGTTGTGTCTCGCTTAGTCTGGCCCCTATCCCGTAAGATGTCCGATATGTAGTTTTCATCCGTCGACATAGCACATGTGGTCAATGGGACAAGCAAGCTCCTCCACCACGGCAAGGGTGGAGACACATCGGGGGAGAGACAGTATACAGTGTGTTTGATAAACATGCACCAGTCAAAGAAGTTCGTGACAAGCATCAACATAAATCCGCTTGGGTCACTAGTGAAGTTCTGGAAATCATGAGAGAGCGAGATACAGCACACAAAAATAAAGACTTCATCAACTACCGCAGACTAAGAAATGAAGTTAAATATTAAATTCGTAGGATAAAAAAGATCATTTTGTAAATTTGATTGTAGATAAAACAAATAACACAAATATATTGAAGATTATTAATTCGCTAACCAACAAGAAACAATCTTCAGAGTCAGCAACACAAAACTCTATAACATGCGAAGATTACAGTTGTTTCTTTCAAACAGAAATAGAGAATCTGAAGTCTTCAATACCAATACCATCGTGTAATTTGATTTCACTGTCATCATTCTGTGAGGAGAAGTGAACTAGAAATATTCCCGCTGACATTGCCTTGATGTCGGCTGCAGAAGGATATAAATATCTCTCAAACCTCAAAACAACAAACTCTCACGGCCTTGATTGTGTCAGTAATATAATTCATCACTGTGCCGCACTAGTCATTAGTGAGTCTTTAACGTTCGTATATAGTCAATGCCTGGCAAAAAACTACTTTCCATCTGCATTAAAATGGCTACAGTTTATCCTCCACTTAAAATTGGCTCAAATGATAATAGCGTCTTGGGCAACTATTGACCTATTTCCTTACTATCGTCGCTATCAAATTCATTTTCTTTTTTAAACATATTCATAACATAACATTACTTCATTTAATTAACAACGATGTAATAATTGACAGTCAATCTGTGTTTAGACCTAAATATTATTGTCACAGCGCTCTAACAAATGGCCGATAACTGGCATTTTAACATTAACAATGGCAACATTTGTGGAGCAGTGTTTGTAGATTTTATTTTTTAAAAAGCTTTTGATATGGTAGATCGCGATATTCTCATTTGCTAATTGAAACAAATGAAGACTAGTGTCAGTACGGTGAACCTAATTACGTCATATTTATCCGACAGAAATCAAGTCGTGTCCTTTAACAACCGTTATGACAAGTGTCAGTGTATGTGTGTGAGTAAAGTGTGGGAGTTTGTTCATACTAGTTTCAATACTAACGTGAGACATTTTGTATGTGTCTAGATGTGAGGAAGTGTGAGTGTATGTGGAGGATGTGTGTGAGTGTGGGGATATGTGTGGGTGGGGGTGTGTGGGTGGGGGTATGCATTTGGATGGGTTGGGGTGTGTGGGTTTTGGTGGGTAGTGGTATTTGTGGGTGTTGGTGGGATGTGTGAATGGATGTGTGGGGGGGGGGGAAGTAGGGGTGTTGGAATGGGTGTGGGGGATGTGTGTATGGGTGTAGGATATGTGTATGGGACGGATGCAGGGGATGTGTGTTTATGTGGGTGGAGATGTGTGGATGGTTTGAGGAAGTATGTGTGGGAGGCGGGGTTGTGTGGGTAGGGGATTGTGTTGGGTGGATTTGAGATGGAAGGGCGGGTGGGGAGAAGTGTATGGTGTGTGGGTTTGAGATATGTGTGCGGTGTGTTGGTGGGGGATGTGTGAATGATGTGTGGGTGGAAGGTATGTTTGTGGTGGTATGGGTGGAGGATAGTGTGTGGTGTGGGGGATGTGTGTGATGGGTGAGGGGAATGTGCGTATGGGTGGGGTATATGTGTGGGTGAGCAGGGGATTGTGGTGGTTGGGGGAAGTGTGTGGGTGGGAGATGTGTGTGTGTGGGGGGGGGGGTGTGAGTGGCTTAGGGATGTGTAGGTGGGTGAGGGAGTTGTATGTGTCGGGGTGGGATGTGTGAGTGGGTGGAGGATGTGTGTGGGGGTAGGGGTATTGTGATCGAGAGATGTTTGGTTGTGGGTGGGTGGGGGTGTGTGGGTGCGTAGTGGAGGATGTGTGAGTGAGTGTGTGTTGGTGGACGGGTAGGGAATGCGTGTGTGGGTGGGGAGAGGTGTGTGGTGTGTTGGTTGGTGATATTGTGTGGGTGAGGTATGTGTGTGTGTGGGTGGGGGATTTTTGTGGTGTGTGAGTGGGGGTGTGTGAGTGGGGGTATGTGGGGTGGATGGGTAAGGGTATCTGTGTGGGTGTGGGTGGGAATATTGTGTGGTATCTGGGTGGGGGATATGTGTGTGGTGTGTAAGTGGGGATGTGTTGGTGAGGGATATGTGTGTGTGTGGTGCGTGGGTTGGGAATAGTGTGTGGCAGGGGGTGTATGTGATGTGCGGGTGGGGGATTGTGTGGTGGGGGATTAGGTTAAGGCATGTGTGGGTGGGATGGAAGTTGTATGTGTGGGTGGTGGGGTGTGTGTGAGTGGATTGGGGATGTATGGGTGGTTAGGGAGATGTGTGTGTGTGTGGGGGGGGGGGGTAGGGACATGTCAGTTGGTGGGGATGTGTGTGTGTGTATGGTTTGGGGATGTGTGAGTGGATGTGCGATGTGTGGGTTGGTGGGGGATCGTGTGTGTGGGTGGGGAATATGTTGTCGATGGAGATGTGGCTGGGGGAAGGGTGGTTTGAGGTGTGGGTGGGGAGAGGATGTGTGGGGTAGGATGTGGATGGGCGTGGGGTGTGTGGGTTGGTGGGGGAATGTTTGTGGGTGGCGAGTGTGTTTTGGTTGGGGGATCAGGTGAGGGCAGTGTGTGTGAGTGGGGGATGTGCGGGAGGGGGATGGGTCGGTTGGTGGGGTATTTATGTGTCCCTTGGTGTGCGTGTGTGTGGGTAGATGGGGGTGTGTATGTGTCCCTTGGTGTGCGTGTGTGTGGGTAGGTGGGGTGTGTGTGTATGTGAGTGGGGTGATGTATGGGTAGGTGGGAGATGGGCTTCATAACATTGTAATTTGTCATGTTTATGTTTACAACATTCATTTCACAATGTTTATTTTTCTTCCTATGTAAATGTATAATGCTCTTGATGAACGAAAGACGAGTGATTGGAAGGGCCGAATGTAAGACGGGCCTGCGCGCCCAACTTGTGACCCTAATAAAGTTGATTTGATTTGATTTGATTTGATTTGTGCCTCAGGTCCGCTACTTTTTGAAGTTTATATTAACGACCTTCCTTTACACAAGTATCTTAATATTACACGTGATCCATTTGCAGACGATTGTACTATATATTCTAGTCAGGAGAACCGTGTAGAATTAGAAAGTTATTTACAAAACGAACTCGATAATCTTACTTGATGGAGCAATGAAAACCGCATGCAAATCAATATCGACAAAACCAAATCCATGCTAATAACGACCATACGAAAATTCCAGACACTGGCAATAACTGGGGCACCTCGCGAACTCTGCATAAAGTTACCTATAGTTAATCTATATGAACATAACATATTAAGTCTTTTATTTGACAGACATTTAAATTGGAGCGCTCACGTCCACGGCCTTACCAAGAAAATAGCGCACAAAGTTTACCAACACTTGCTGAAATTCAGCACTTCCTGGTCGAAAGCACAGGAATGTTATTCTATACATCCTATATTCAATCACATCTCGCTTATTGTTCCACAGTCTGGGATCGTTGTCCTATATCTAATATGAAAAAGCTTTGTTCTCTTCAAAAGCGGCTATACGTCTAGTTCTTTACACAAAGCACGCTGAAAGTAATAATTTATATAATCATCTAAGGCTTCTACAACTTCGGAAGCGTGTTCTTTTCAATCAATCAATCAATCAAGTGCCATTCCGGGAAGCGTGAGCGGTCATGACTCGCCATTTCACTCGATCACCAGTGTCTTGGATCAGCTCAGTGTTCCTGTCTCGTCCATGCCATGTGGCCAAGCCATACAGGTATTTTCCTCTCGGTCTGCCTCTTGGTCTGTTCCCTTCGATCTTGCCAGTTGTCACGAAGTTCTCCAATCCATTTCTTCTCATAACATGTCCAAAAAATTTGACTGTCTACGTATAATTTCTCTAATCAGTTTACGATGTTCATTTGTCTCCTGTAGTACTTGGTCATTGGTTTTTCTGTCTGTCCATGGTATTCTTTGCATTTTCCTCAGAAACCACATTTCTGCAGCCATCAGATGTATTTCAGCTTGACTGCCCATTGTCCAAGTTTCACATCCATACAAAAGAACAGGCTCTCTGTATCCCCTCAACACTCTTTTTCTCGTTTCAATTGACATTTTTTTCATTGGTCAGAATGTTTTTCATCTTGCTAAAGGCTACTTTCGCCATGGCGATTCTTGTTCTAATCTCTTCAAGGCATCTCCCATCAGATGTTATGACTGTTCCAAGATAATTGTACCGATTCACTTGTTGAAGAATATTTCCATTTACTTGTATATTACATTGTGGCACTTCTTCCTTCCTAGTGACGACCATAACCTGAGTCTTTTTACAATTTAATTCTAACCCCAGTTGCTCACTGTGTACAATAACCGCATCTACTAATTGTTGCAGGACCTGCGCATTGTCTGCAATTAATACTGTATCATCTGCATATCTAATGTTATTGATGTTTCGTCCTCCAATGCTGATTCCATTTATATCCTCTACATTTCTGAAAATATTTTCACTGTATAGGGAAAAAAGATCTGGAGACATCACACATCCCTGCCTAACACCTCTTTTAATTGGCTGATACTGTCCCACTTCATTATCAATCCTTATTGCAGCTTGTTGTTTCCAATATATGTTTTTTTATAAGTCAAATGTCTTTCCCATCAATCTGTAGATCTGCAAGCATATCCACCATGTTGACATGTCTAACTCTATCAAAAACCTTTGTATAGTCAATAAAGCAAAAATATATATCCTTGTTTACTTCTATAGCACGTTCAATAACTGTTCGCAGCATATACACAGCATTTACTGTACCCTTGCCTTCTACAAACTCACATTGTTCTTCCCCTATTTCAGGTTGTATCTTCTTCCTCACTCTTTGCATGATAATTCTTAGCAAAATCTTTGTGATGTGACTCATTATACTAATTGTTCTTTTTATACTAATTTTCAATTGTTCTTTTTATACTAATTTTTCTTTTTAACAAAGCTAAATTAGCTAATAAAGTAGTGTCTCAAAATACCCAAGAGTATCTTCAACCGTTGATTAAATCTCATGCAAAGAACAGCAAGCGCTTAAATTTAGTATATGTTCCAAAACCTAGACTGGACTTATACAAAACATGCTGTGCTTATTCTGATGCCCACTTATGGAAAGACCTTCCAACAGATCTGACAACTTCAATGAGTACCTACACATTTAACCGAAAAGTCTTTTAATACGTACTCCATACCGACTATATGCCTCTAAAAGTCACCTACTGGTATCATTTTTCACTAGGTGTGTTTGAGTGAGAGAGTGAGAGAGAGCATGTAATAGAATGAGTGAGAGAGTAAGTATGATACAAAGAGAGTGGGAGAAGTAGAGTAAAAAAGAGTTTGACAGAGAGAGAGAGAGTGAGTGTGGGTGGGAGAGAGTGAGACTATGTGAGAGAGAGAGAGAGAGAGAGAGAGAGAGAGAGAGAGAGAGAGAGAGAGAGGGGGGGGGGGGTGGGACAATGAGAGAGTTAGTGTGTGTGAAAGAAAAATAAAGTGATAAGAGAGAGAGAGCACGAGAGAGAGCACGAGAGAGAGAGAGAGAGAGAGAGAGAGAGAGAGAGAGAGAGAGAGAGAGAGAGAGAGAGAGAGAGTTGTGCGCACGCATGCCATGCGACATGCTATTCCATATTTTTTATGTATTGCCATCTTTCATATTATCAATTTTACTGCCACTTGATTTTTAACATGTACTATATGCAATGCATATTTCATAATGCGTATGTCAAGTCCAGGAATTATATTATTTATTGAATTGCATCAATATGTTTTCGTTACACAATGTGTAACATTTTGTTTTTATTTTCACCATTTTTGTGAAGATGCTCACGATAATCGTAAGTGTATGCGTGTGTATAAAGTATGGAAGTTTGTTCATATTAGACTTAGTGAGCATGTGAGCCTGCATGTGTCTGGATGTGTGAGTATGGGTCTGGATAGATGGGTGGGTGTGTATACGTGTGACTATGTGTGTGTTTTATGTGTGTGTGTGTGTATGGGTGGGCGGTGTATATGTGTGTATGCTTGTCTATATGAGTATATTTGTGTCTGTGCGTGTATGTGTGTTTATATATGTGTGTATGTGGGTGTACGTGTGTGTATATGTGTGTATGTATGTGTGCTTGTGTGTGATTGTGTGGTTATGTTTGGTGCTTCTGTGTGTGCTTGTGTGTAGATGTGTATGCGTGTATGCGAGTATGTATGTTTATGTGTGTAATGTCTGTATGTGTGTATATGTGCGTATGGGTAAATGTGTACGTGTGTGTAAGTGGGTGTATGTGTGCGCATATATGTGTGTAGGTGTGTATGTGCTTGTGTATGTGTATATGTATGTCTATGTGTGTGTTTTTATATTGCGTATGAGTGTGTATGTGTGTACGTGGGTGTATTGTATGTACGTGTGTATGTGCGCATATGTGTGTGCATGTGTATGTATGTGTTGTGTTTGTGCGTGAATGTATTTGTGTGTAGGTTTGAATGTATGTGTGTGTATGTATGTGTGCACGGGTGTGCTTGTGTGTGTGCTTGTTTGTATGTGTGAGTATGTGAGTATATTTGTAAGTTTGTTTATGTGTGTGTGAGTGAGAAAGTGGATGAGGGAGTTAGTGAGAATGAGTGTGAGTGAGAGAGTGAGTATGAGACGGAAAGTGTGATAGAGTATGCATGAGTGAGAGAGTGAGTAAGTGAGAGAGGGGGAGAAGAGAGAGAGAGAGAGAGAGAGAGAGAGAGAGAGAGAGAGAGAGAGAGAGAGAGAGAGAGAGAGAGAGAGAGAGAGAGAGAGAGTTGAGCGCATACATACATGTCATGTGACATGCTATTCCATTTTTTTTTTTGCATCCTCATCTTTCATATTAGCATTTTCACTGCCACTTGAATTTAACATATACTATATGCACTGCTTATGTCATCATGTTTATGATTTCCATCATGTGTGTGGGTGGGAGATGTGTGTGGGTTGATGGGGAAAGTGTGGGTGGATGGAGAGATGTGTGCATGAGTACGGAAGTGTGGATCTGGATGTTTGTGTGTGTGGAGAGATGTGTGTGTTTTGTGGGGAAGTGTGCGTGTGGGTTGGGGTGTGAGTATGAAGATGGGGGATGTGTGGTTTGGGATGGGTGATTCGGGGTTTGGGTGGGTGGAGGATATCTGGGTGGGTGAGTGTGAGTTGGTGAGTAATGTGTTGTTGGGTGTGTGGGGGATGTGTGTGTATGTGAGGGATGTGTGATTTCGGGTGGGTGATTCGGGGGGATGATATGTGGGTGGGTGAATGTGAGTTGGTGCGGGATGTGTGTGAGTAGATGCGGGATGTGTGGGTTGAGGGAGAGTGATGTGTTAGTGTGTGTATGTGCGTGCTCCTGTGTGCGAGCGTGTGTGTATGAAGAGGGAGAGAGAGAGAGAGAGAGAGAGAGAGAGAGAGAGAGAGAGAGAGAGAGAGAGAGAGAGAGAGAGAGAGAGAGAGTTGAGCGCACGCATGTCATGTAACATGTTATTCCATATTGTTGTGTATTCTCATCTTTCATAATATCATTTTCAATGCCAATTGATGTTAACATATGAGCACATGTACTTTACTTTGAGTGAGAGTGAGTGTGAATAAGACAGAGGTTGAGTGAGTGTGAGAGTTAATGTGTGTGTGTGTGTGTGTGTGTGTGTGTGTGTGTGTGTAAAGTTTGTGTGCGTCTGTGTGAGCATCACTATTTGTTACGTTACACAATGTATATTTATGTTTTCTCCATTTTTTTCCATTTTTAGATGCTCACGATAATGTCAGTGTGTGTGTGCGTGTATGTGTGTGTGTGTGTGTGTGTGTGTGTGTGTGTGTGTGTGTGTGTGTGTGTGTGTGTGACGTGTGACGTGTGGGAGTTTGGTCATATTACTTTCAGTGATTATGTGAGGCATAATTTATGTGTCTACATGTGAGGATGTGTGTGTGTATGAGTGTGTGCGGGGGATTGTGTGTGGGTTGGAGGATGGGTGTGTGTGGGTGGATGTGTGTGGGGGTGTGTGTATGGGTGATGATGTGTGTATGTGCCTGGGAAGGTATGTGTGGGTGGGGGTGTGTGTATGTGTGTGGGATGCGTGTGTGGGTTGGGGATGTGTGGAAGGGTTCGGGATGTGTGGGTGGATGGGGAGATGTGTGAGTGAGGGAAGTGTGTGTGTGTGTGGGGGGGGGGGGGGGGTTGCGAGGGTTGGTAGGAATATGAGCGGGTGGTTTGGAATGTATGTGTGGATCAGGGACGTGTGGGTGGGGGAATGTGTGTGTGGGTGAGGATGTGTGGATGGAGGTATGCGTTTGAGAGTGTTGCGGAGGGTGGATGTTGGTTTGTAGTGGGATGTGTGGGTGTGGGTGAGTGGGGATGTTTGTGTGGGAGTGTGTAAGTGGTTATGGGTAGGGTATGTGTGTATGGGTGGGGGATATGTGTGTGGGTGGGCGATGTGTGTGCTGGTGGGGGATGTGTGGGTGGGTCGGGGATTATGTGTGGGAGGTGGGGTGTGGGTGGGTGGAAGATATGTAAATGGGTGAGTGGGAAATTTGTTGGTAGGTGGGGAGATGTGTGTGTGTGTGGGGGGGGGGGGGGGGGATTTGTGTATGGGTGGGGAGATATGTGTGTGTGGGTGTGTGTGGGGGGATGTGTGGTTGGGGGATGGGTGATTGGGGGTGGGTGGGTGAAGGATGTGTGTGTTGGTGAGTGTGTATAGGTTGCGGGATATGTATGTGTGTAGGTTCGTGCTGTGTTTGTTGATGGGGGATGTGTGGGTTTGGGATGTGTGTGTGTGGCTAGGTGCAGGATGTGTGAGTTGCCGGGCAGATGTGTGTATGGGTGGGGGATGTGTGTTTGGCTGGGTGGTGGAGGATATGTGGGTGGGTAAGTGTTGGTGGGTTATGGAATGGGTGAGGAGATGTATGTGGTGGAGGTTGTCTGTGTGGTGATGGGTGGGTGGGTGCATGTATGTGTGCCTGGGGTGTGTGTTGGTGGTTGGAGATGTGTGTGTGGGGATATTTGGTGTGTGGGGGATGTGTGGTGTGTTGGGGATGTTTGGGTGTGTGGGGGAATGTATGTGTGCATGGGCGTATGTGTGTGTGTGTGGCTGGATGGGGCGTGTGTGGGTGGGTGGGGGATGTGTCTCATAACATTTTAATATGCATTGTTTATGTTAACAACATTCATTTGACAATGTTTTTTCCTATGTGAATGTATCATGTACTATTGATGAACAAAAGATGATTGATTGGAAGGGCCGAATGTTAGACGGGCCTACGTGCCCAATTTGTTACCCTTTGAAAATAAAGTTTGTTCGGTTGTTCGTTCGTTCGTTTAGGTACATCGTTGCAGTTGTCAGATGCTCCAGTATTTTTCTTCTCATAATATGTTGACTACAACGTCCTATAAAGGGTATACAACTAACTTAACTTAATGTTTTTTTTTTTTTTTTCCCGCGTTTCCATCCTGTTTCAGGATATTGCGGTCAACACCAGCATCTTTCAGCTGTATGTTGATTCCTAGGCTAGATTACGCTCATCAGCACGCCACGACTTTCTGAGCGACCGGCTCCATACTCTCATAAGTCACTTTTGCGATTTGAACCACTGCTAATTCTCGTCGCGTCACGTGACGAGAGTATTCGGGGTTAGCGGAGAAAGCTGCTAACCCCTCGGCCATGGAATGTGGCAACCAAAAAACATGACGTCTGTCTTTTTATTTTTTTTTTAATGTGTGCGATATGTTCTCTTTGTGTCTCAACTACTTTCAAACTTTTAGTTTACACATTGTGGCGGCCCAAGGAATATTCGGTATCTTTCTGTAAAACCACGTCTCGCAGCCCTCTATGGATTCGTTTGTTTGGTTATTAATTGTCTAGGATTCTCCGCCATGTGTTAAAACTGGCTCTCTTTAACATGCAAGAATTGCTTGTAATAAGAAGGATGTGTTGCATTAAATCGTCTTCATTTTATTAAAAACAATTTCAGCTTGTCGTGTGTTGTTCTTTCTCTCTGTGATACATCTTCAACCTGATATTATCCACGTGATTAGATATTTGAATTTATTTGCCTGCCTCAAATCAATACCATTGACTTTTGTTTTACAATTTGGTACGATCCGTTTCTTTGATATTACAGTTACTTATGTCTTCCTGTTTATTAAGCAAAGATTCAGTTTTCAGTTTATGCAATGCAAAATGAAATCAGTTAGATTTCATAACTTTTGCGAAAAAATGAGTTATACATTTCAAACTGTTGCCATATTATTTTGTTATATCCAACTGCAGCCAGTACTTATTTTATCTATTACATTTAGGTTTATACAACAACTGTATTCATCATTTTCTTACTGTACCGCTGACTTGTTGCTATCAAGACGGTGTCATTAGCGTAACGTAAGATACGTACATCTTGATATCCATCTGCAGTCCCTGGAAAAATGTTTCTAGATCGCATGTTATACTCACTTTATAAAGAAAAGATGTCAGGGGACTGTAGTCTTACATCATTCTTAGTGCATGAGTTGAGTTGAGAACCGGCACCACAGCTTTCGGGGCTTTGCCATGCCTGCTCAATCCTAATCTTCAACATCCCGCGAAGAGTCCCAGTACTAATGGAACAGTAGTGCTCTGCTTATTTTTCTTAGTGCATTGTGGTGTAGGTTTGAACCAAACATGATGTACAATCAAATACATAAGTATTATAATGTAATTTCCACCCACTGAGCATTAAACTGCGAAATGAAACAAATATCACGAAGACTCTAGTATGGCGATATATTGCCCTTCTGACCAAATGAAGGTGGGGACGGGGTCACATTTGGCGATATATTACCCTTCGGCAGTGAATCAGTTAAGCAAAATCGAGAACTTTGCTTGCTTGTGTTCGTTGGCTTGAGCTCCAACGCGAAGTCCTGTATGTCGGATGAAGGCATCCTGTTGTCCAACATCAGTGTGATGTCATACAGGACCTGAGTTTTGCGTGAGTATCCGTTGTCCCATGTCTGGCTTATTGGTGTGCAGACTGGTGGTTCCTCGCCGTACAGGCAGACACTCTCCGACTTCGGAGGAATCGGCGATCCTACTGACTTTAGCCAGGACCCCGAAGGGACCTGTTGCCCAGGACGCTCGACGAGGACGCATCAATAGGTCTTGGCCAGTATATAACCCGGCCCTGGTGCCTTGGAAACACCTCTGCGTCCTATCGAGAACTTTATAACACGCGCCAAACTAATCACCTGCACTAGATGATGGTGGCACGTACCGAACTTATCACCTGCACTAGAAGATTTTTGTGAACGAGCCGAACTAATCACATGCACTAGATGATGGGGAAAGCGCCGAATTAATCACATGCACTAGATGATGGGGAAGCGCCGAATTAATCACATGCACTAGATGACTCGCCGAACTAATCACATGCAAGGATGATAATGTATCATCTATCTTACTTATACACACTAAACAAAGTTAATGATGGTCACTGACATAAAAACAGTCTAATCGTTGACAATATATTACACAGGATGATACCGCATCGATGTTACTCATTTGAACTTAACAATGATGATGATTGTCACCGACAAAACAACAGAATATAAACTTTGACAATATACGTGTATTATATTAGCGAAAATGTATATATGTTAATCATAAACACTAAAACTGGTGGTAATTTCCAATCGACAAGCAAACACAATCTAAACTTCGATAATAGAAATTACGGGCATAAATGTTTCAACTGTACATTCACACACCAAACAACAATGACAATATTCAAACCACAAACACAAAAGAAACCGTACAATACACTCTAGATTCATGTTAGTCAAACTGAACTGTGTAGGGGTTGAACCCGCAACCTCAGCACAAGCTCACCGTATGTTTAAGAACGAGCATTCTTATCCATTAGCTCATTATCTCAGTGTACTGGCAATAAGGAAACAACAAAAACATGACAAAAGTCAATATGCACACAAACAGTCTGCATTTTAAAACAACTGTGACTCGCCGAGAAACTACCTAATGTACTCAAATACCCCAAAACCCGCAGTTACATTTCTATTCCCTATGTATGTCACCAGAAAGATACCCAAAGAAAACAGACAGCTTTACTTAATCGATCTCCAATGCACCCTAGGGCAACGGCCGATCCATTCAGCGACTGTTGAAGCCATTTGGAAATGCTGACAATGGTTAAGTTTGGCACGCGTGACTAAAATATATGGAAGACTTAAACTTTCGTGATGTCAACAGATTAACTATCCTGAGTGTGTCAGGGTGTGCCATGGTGGTTGACGCTATCAGAATAATTAATCAATATGTGTCATGCTGAGAGCATTGGTGGTCATATTTCGCTATCTCGCTCGATCACCAGAGTCGTCGATCAGCTCAGTGTTATTGTCTCGACCATGCCACGCGACCAAGCTATCCAGGTATTTAGTTACCTGCCTTCACCTTATTCTCTTCCCCTCTTTCTTGCCAGTTGTCACAAAGTTCTCCAATTTATTCATTTCTTCTCATAACGTGACTAAACAATTGTGACCCAAGACGCCATGTGTTCAGCTGGCGGATGAAGTTGAAGAGCAACCAACAGATAGTTGAAGATTATGGTATCCAGCTTCACGGCGGTAGGCAGAGGATCTCTTTTTCTTTTCCTTATTTTCTTCTTTTTTTTTGGGGGGGGGGGGGGGGAATGGCTACGGTTATCGACCAGTATGGTCACTGCTAAGAAGGAAAGCAATGGCAAACTGCCTTATTTAGAGATGCCAAGAAAATCATGTTTTGCAATCTCATAGTCGTCTCCCATAGAGATAAAAAGAGGAGTACGGCAGGTATGCGTGCTGTCCCCAGGGCTCTTCAGTCTATACACAGATTGAATGTTTAAACAAGTCGAAATGCATGGCCTTAACTTCAATGGAAGAACCATAACAATCTTAGATATGCTGACGCTGCCGTGTTACTAGCAGAAAGTGAACAAGAGTTACAAAACATAGTGGAACAAGTAAACAGGCATAGTGCAGAATGTGGCTTAGATATTAACATCCTAAAAACGAAAACTATGATAATTAGCAATGGAAAGAAAGGTCATCAATGAACATCACAGTCAGCGGGGAGATACTAGAACAAGTAACAAGTTTCTCCTAACTTGGACATGTAATAACAGATGATGGTAGAAGTGAAATAGAAATAAAAAAAGAGAATGGGAATGGCCAAACATGCTTTCAACAGCATGGAATCAATATTAACATCTAGAGGGATTATCAACGCATTAAAAATAAGAATTGACAAATGCTACGTATAGTCGACATTATCGTATGGTATGGAAGCCTGGACATTGAATAAACAACTAGAAAGTCGAATAGATGCCCTGGATATGTTGATATCCAGAAGAATGTGTCGTATTTCATGGAAGCAGAAACAATCAACTACAGAGGTTCTAGAAAAATTGGGAATAAAAAGAGAGTTGATGAAAGAAATAAAAAAACGAGGCAATTAAAATATTTCGGCCATGTTAAAAGATATAACATTCTTATAGAAAACATACTGGAGCGCAAGGTTGAGGGCAAGCGAGGAAGAGGTAGACAGCGATACAATTGGGAAGATAACATCACGAGATAGACAGACATCAATCTGACAAAATGTACAGTCAAGGCTAGAGACAGACAGTGTTGGAGATACATTGCAGCCAACCTTCATTGTGGAGACGTAACATGATTGATTGGTGATTGACACTTCTGGAAGACAATGTTTACAGGTTTTACATTCATAAAACAAACAAAATAAATATCGCCTTTGCCATGACCCTGATGACGTCATGGCACAGTTAAACCACAACCCAGGTTAGAGAGTAGAGGTTATGGAAGTGTTCAGCAAGTGAACACCGGAGCGTGAAATGTGGATACTTTTCACACAACGTGAAAATGTTGGGGACTCACTTCCCAAATCAACAGGAAGTGGAGTCCAGACAAGGGCAGTCTACGATGTGGTTTCGTTGAGTGCGGACCACGTCAAGTTCTAGAGTTGCGGCCAAAATTGTGCCACTCTTTTATTATGTGCAAATCGTTGTAGCGTTGATGCAATTGTTGAACAAGTGAAATGTACCGTGTTGAATATATTGGTGAAAACACTGCCGGAGTATTGTTGTTCTATAGTTGTGTTCAACCCGTTATAGAGTGTGTGTAGTATAGAAATCAGAGAACCAGTTTCAGGGAGCCAGAATATGCGGCACGTAAACACCACGTCTGCAAACGAGTCATAATCACGAACTCTCAAATCCCATTATTACTGGTAATTAATAAGAGCGACGGAGTGGCTCTCCAACGCATTATGAGGCATAGTTGCTCAATGGCGTCAGCGCCCTACCACCCATGTACTCTATTATTCAGCCGCACATATGCCTGTCGCAGTGTAATCCGCTCCCTGGCAGTCATTATCATTAAATATTTTTGGCCATTGGGCTAAGAGATTAATTTTTAGATCAGGCGTCGGTAAACAACGGCAGACGTGGAAGCGCGGCCCGTGGTAAATTTTCAATGGCATGCTGAGTGATTTGAAATACAGCTGATAATCTCCATTGTAAAACACAGCACTTTTAATGAAGTAGGGGTATATTATTATTTTAAAGCTACTCTTGTTTTTATGTAATTCCAGCTTTCCGCTGGATGGAGAATACGACACACACACGCACGCACGCACGCACACACGCACGCGCGCACACACACACACACACACATCGTGATTGTAACCGACTCAGAAAGCATGCTGAGTAGGGTGAGGACAGGCAAGCTTCGTGCAGAGTGGCTTGCTCTCTTCGGAGGACACGGGTGGCAAGCATCGTCTGGATCTTTTCACGGAGGCATGCCGGTGTGCTGGAGAATGAACAGGTTGACAGATTGGCTGGCTCTGCAAAACTTGGTAGAGTATTGAGGCATGTTGGGAGGATAAGTTCAGTACCCACCAAAGCATCACCCGTTGTGAAGTAACGCTAGAGAGATGGGATTAATTTCTAACAGAGTGGATAGCTCACTGGAAGATAATGTGACCCAAAAGAACCCAGGATGTCTAGGAGACTCCCGGATATATTAAGGAATCCACACCTGTTTATCTTTTCCCAAAAGGAGAACCAAAGTTGACTCTTCATGAACCGCCACTTGCATCCATTTTCCCGTTAAGGTGAAACGGTTACAAGAATTTGCTTAAATATAGAGTTCTTCTCAATGAACAATTTGGAACCTGGGAGCTTACAGTATGATCAGTAATTCACTGTCTACTCGTGTCTACTCACATACCCTTCCAAATTCTCCAAGAATGTTACTTAATGACTTAATTAAAACATATAATGAAAACCGGCACATCACGAGTCATTGAATAAGAAGAGAGCTAAATTTCACCAGTTTAATTCACTAAAAACTCCGTGAAATGGAGAAACATTTGGCAGGCCTCCGAGCAACAAATTATAACAATATGCCAAGCATGCATGTCATATTAATAATAAACATTAAGAGCAATTACTGGCACTATAGATATTAATATTGTCCACAAAAGGTCCCACACATTTCTCTCAGAATGCTCCTACCTAACTAATATATGTTCTGGTGGTGAGAATGTGGTCTTTCTAAATATGGGATCCCATGGTCTGAACACAGTCCTAATATAAAATCGTCTGAGGTCTGATTCAGTCTCTGCCTCTGTTGTCGAGATTCATTCTGTCATATGTTGATAATGTTCTCTTCCAGAGTTAATATAAAATGTTTGAAATGAAATAGTAGTTGGATTGTCCAGGTAACATTTTAGCAACCGATGATTGCTGAAGACATTAGTATTGGCAGATCTTCACTGGTATGGGTTACCATCTTGGAGTATTTTAGATATGACTCTAGAATTACCATGCATTGTGATTACTGAACCAACGCTCTGTCAGAAGCTGAGCTGTCAATTTCGTCTCAGACAACTCGTGTGCCTATTTAGTACTGGATTCATTCATCCATCCATCCACTAACATCATCTCCTCTCTTTCTTAATCCACTGAAAACACATCTTACTCCCGTGAAAGATGAATACTAAGTGCGCGCTTAGAAGCTTTGAGATGCCCCACAATGCATTATTCCACGCTTCTCTCTTCTACTCAAACAATGATATAACAGGTCAGGAACCCGGCCCCCAAGTGTCACACCAAGTGGCATGTCTATTAATAAGTATGATAACATGTCGTATGGTGTCAACTGGTGTTAAGCA
>JACEFZ010016241.1:232500-275000 GCA_014155875.1 Cepaea nemoralis
AGTCTACTTATTATTTTCCGTTCACTTTTGTAAGTTCTGTTCATTAGGTGTCCAAGCGTAGTGAATATATTGTTGCTGTTGTTGTTGTGTTGTTGTTGTGTTGTTGTTGTTGTTGTTGTTGGTGGTGGTGGTGGTGGTGATGGTGTTCTTCTTCTTCTTCTTCTTCTTCTTCTTGTTCTTCTTCTTCTTCTTCTTCTTCTTCTTCTTGGAGGACATGCAGGGATCCAAGACAAACCAGCCGACCTATTGGACACAAGGGTCTGAACTGTCGAGGTACTCAGGATGCACGAAATAAAACCTGATTGTGTCTAATACATGTCAGGTAGTTGATAGCTGGTGATCGAACCCCATTACAAGATTGTTGCTTGTAGATAGTAGTAGAACTCATTGTCGCTTGATTGGACACACTGACAAACACTGGTAATAGTGTATCTGGAAAGTCCTTCTTCTAGATAACACAGGGCAATTGGAATAGAGGAAGATCTAAAACACACGGTGATCAGAATTAGAGACAGATATAGCGGGTTCAACTCCGGGACTAAAATGTTGATTTCTCGTCCTTGACATTGGAAATAAACTACAAGTACCTCAGAAGTCGGAATGGGTTTGTCTGATGGCTACTACGTCTAGTGTACTGGATTTATTTTGCGTGTGGATTAGTTTTCACTATTACCAGTGTCCCTCGCCATCACTCTGACTTCTGAGGTACTTGTAATGTACAAGGGGCTTCTCATAAGTCTTTAGCCTGACCCTGAAGGAGTAGGCGGAGAAATTGAAATCTGGCACATGTATAGCTCATTGAGAAGAAATGGATCGGAGAACTTAGTGACAACTGGCAAGATCGAAGGGAACAGGCCAAGGGGAAGACCGAGAAGTAAATACCTGGATGGTTTGGCCACATGGCATGGTCGAGACAGGAACACTGAGCTGATCTACGACTCTGGTGATAGAGGGAAATGGTGAGTCATGACCGCCCACGCTTTCCGGCATGGCACATGATTGATTGATTGATTGATAGCTCATTCAATTTGTAATGGACATATGAATTATGAAGTTCCCTCCTCAACTGGTTTTCCCGATATGGTGCATGGCACAACACACCCTATTGACCAGATCTGCACATCCAATGGTTTGTCAGAACAATGGAGAAATCAGACGCCGGGACTGTGATAAAAGTTTTGATGATACAGGGAAAAATACCTACTGAAATACACAGGGAGATGGAGCAAGTGTTTGAGGAAAACTGCCCTCCGCATGCTTATGTAAAAATAATGGTGTGTGCAGTTTAAGTGTGGCCGTTCTCAAGTTGCTGATCTGCCAAGATCAAAGAAGCATCTGCTGCAAAAGTGAAGAAAATCACAGACCAGGATAGAAAAATGACAACTGCAGAGATATCGGGTTCAGCAAAACTCAGTAAGAGTACAATCTTTAGAATTTTACACAACAGACTGAACATGCTGACATGTGAACAGAAACAAACACGGGTTGATTGCTGTGGCCAGTTGCTCAACATGTGGCGGTCGGAAAACATGTTGACGACCATGGTGACGGTAGATGAGACTTGGATTTACCATTATGACCTAGAGTCCAAAATTGCCAGCATGCAATGGAAAAGGGCTTGCTGACACATTTCAAGCTAAGAGTACAAAAATCTGCAAGAAAAGTGATGTTGACTGATTGTTTGGACGTCAAAGGTGTCATATTGAAAGATTACATGCTTCATGGCAACACGGTTAATTGGCGTACTATGCAGATCTCCTTATCAAACTAAGAAAGTCTGTGACCAGAAAACGAGAGATAGTGCGTACACAAATTCTGCCTTTGCTTCAAGACAACGCGCCCTCCCATACAGCATGGCTTGTGCTGCAAACTGCCAACGATTTGAATATTGAAATTCTTCCACACCCACCATATTCTCCAGAATGGTTCCATCAGACTTTTTATCCTTTTACCAAATCTTTAAAAAACATAGCTGAAAGGAAATCGTTCTGACAGTGACGAAGATGTCATACTGGCTTGTGATAACTGGTTCAGTTAAAAAAATAGGTTGTTTTATTCTGAAGGTATTTTCAGGGTAACGCATAGATGGCAGAAATGCATAAATTCAGGTGTTGGCTACATTGAGACGGAATCAGCACTGTGCCAAATTTCAATTTTCTCCCAGTACTTATAGCCAGGCTAAAGACTTATGAGAAGCCCCTTGAACGTCCCCAGTAATTAAAGACTTTCTAAATGAGATGAAGACGAACAATAACATACGCTGAACTGCTGGTAATCTGTAACAAAATACAATGTATAAATTAACACATATGACAAGGATTGGCTTCAGAAGAACACAACCACAGGTAATGAAATGACGTGGAGACTAGACAGCATACGTCAGCATTCAAAAATATTAAAGATGTTCTTTCATTGGCACCTTGCCGTCTTGACAGACGATAGTTTGTGCTTTAAAAAGGCATAATAACTTTTAACTATGGCGGTAGCGAGTGTGACTGATAAGGCCAATTTGCGCTGTAAATGTCCGTTCACAGTGGGTGCATGTGAACACGTGGTCATTTCCACCATCATGCACCATCTTACGTCTCAAACGCTTGGTGTGTGACATTTCTGCAATAATTTTCTCCTTTGACTTTATTCCATTTCTGATATTTGCCCTCCATGCAACACGTTCAGCGGCGACTTGCTCCCAATGTGCATTATCAATGCCTGTATCAATCATGTCCCGCTTACACACATCTTTGTATCGTAGTAGAGACCGACCCTGACATCTCTTACCCATCTGTAATTCACCAAAAAAGATATCCTTTGGTATTCTACCATCATCCATCCTCCTAAGATGTCCTATCCATCTAAGTCTACGAAGACTGAGCATGGAATAAACTGTCACATAACCTGATCTTTCCAATACTTCAGTATTTGTGATTTTGTCTTGCCACTTAATACCAAGAATTCTTCGCAGACACCGCATATGAAAGCTGTTTAAGTTGTTCTCTTGGTGTGAGTAAGTTGTCCAGGTTTCACTGCCATAGAGAAGAGTACTAAGGACACAGGCTTGATAGACAAGGACTTTTGTTTTGGCAGTAAGCTTCCTGTTCTCCCAGACTCTTTTTCTTAACCTGTTCATTTTTGTTGCTGCCTTACCAATCCGGATGTTGATTTCCTGATCTAGGGATAATTTGCTATTTACCACTGATCCTAGATATGTAAAATGGTCTACTATCTCTAGTTCGGCGTCGTCAATAAAGATTGAAGGTACCCCATGTGCACCTTGTGACATAATCTGTGTCTTCTTTTTGCTAATTGTTAAACCAAATTCAGAACAAGCATTGGACAATGCAGATAGTAGACATTGCAATTCTTCCTCAGAGTGGGTCGTAACTGCAGCATCATCTGCAAGAAGCAACTCTCTGATCAGTACCCTCCTAATTTTGGTCTTAGCCTTCAATCTCTGAGCATTGTAGAGGCCGCCATCTGAGCGTGAGTGAATGTATATACCACCATCCTGATCATGAAATGCATATTTCAGTAGAAGTGAAAAGTATATTCCAAAGAGGGTGGGAGCTAGTACACAACCTTGCTTAACTCCACTCTTGATTTCAAATTCTTCAGAAGTTGCACCATCAAACTTGATTATACCCTTCATGCCTGTGTGGAACGATTCCACAATGGACAGAAGAGTTGGTGGGCAGCCAATCTTCTTTAGTGCCTTAAACAGACCCTCACGACTGACCAAATCAAATGCCTTTGTGAGGTCGATGAAGGCAATAAACAGTGGTTGATTCTGTTCACGGCATTTTTCTAGCATTTGTCGCAATGAGAATATCATATCAGTGGTAGACCGGTTCTGTCGAAAGCCACACTGTGATTCGGGGTAGACTTGATCTCCTAGGACTTGAAGTCTGCGCAGAACAATTCTGGCATATACTTTTCCAACAATACACAGAAGTGAGATACCCCTATAGTTGTTGCAGTCGCTCCGATCGCCATTGTTCTTGTACAGTGTTATGATGCTTGAATCTTTGAAATCCTGTGGGACTTGTCCTTCTCGCCAGCATAGCTCTATTAGCTGGTGGATCTGTATAGTGAGTGTGTCTTGCCCACTCCTGATAACCTCTATTGGAATCCCATCCTTACCTGGAGCCTTGCCAGATGCAAGTTCATTTATAGCACACTTAACTTCTGTTATGGTGGGAAGTGTGTCCAGGTGGTCAAGAGTTGGTAGAGCCTCTATGGCGTTGAGGGCATCATCCGCTAGTTTGGTCTCACTTGAGTAAAGCTCCAAATAGTGCTCTACCCATCTGTCCATCTGCTGTTTCTTATCAGTGATGATTTCTCCAGTCAGGTTTTCAATGGTGCACTTCTTTTGATCACTGGACCGCAGGCTTTCTTTATTCCTTCATACATGCTTCTTATGTCTCCCTTATCACTTGCGATTTGAATGGACTCACATAACTTGATCCAATAATCATTTGCACACTGCCTGGCAGCCTTTTGCACATCCTTCCTAGCTTGCCTAAGCTCACTCAGAGTGTTACGCGTTGGTCTTTCCTTGTTTCTTAAAAGAGCTTTCTTCTTCTTATCAATCAAGGGCTGCAGAGTCTCGCTGTTGGCCGCAAACCAGTCCTGCCTCTTATGATCCACAGTGCCGTAAACCCCTACGGCAGTTTTATAAAGAGTTTCCTTAATTTGACCCCACTTTTCATTTACTGTACAATTTTCTGGTGTATCAGTGAAAGCGTCTTCAAGTTGCTGTTGAAACTGAAAGCACTTTTCAGGATCATGAGTGTTAATAATATTAATCCTGAGGCTAGATTTGTGTTTAGCTGTGTAGATTCTCTTTGGTCTCAGTCTAACCCTTGCAACAACCAAAGAATGATCCGTATCACAGTCAGCACTGTGGTAACTACGAGTCAATGATATATGGTTCAGATGTTGTCTCCGTGTGATGATGAAGTCCAGCTGGTGCCAATGGCCGGATCTTGGATGTTTCCATGTGACCTTATGCATCTCTTTTGTTTTAAAAAAGGAGTTTGTAATACATAGGTCATTACTGGTGCAATGCTCCAGCAGCCTTTGCCCATTTTCATTCATGCGACCGATGTTGTATTTTCCAAGGCACACTGGCCATGAACTCGAGTCCTTGCGCACACGAGCATTGAAATCACCGAGCATATAAATGTAGTCAGATTTTGGAACTGCCTTGATCACGGAGTCTAACTCCTCATAGAACGAATCCTTCACATCATCAGAGGAATCGAGTGTTGGTGCATATGCAGTAATAATGGTGGCAAACCCACAAGAGGTTGCCAAGCGCAGGGATAATAGTCTTTCATTTCCTCCTGCTGGAATTTCAATCATTCCCAGTAGCGAATTCTTCACTGCAAAGCCCACACCGTGTTGCCTTTTTTCTGCCTGCCCTCTACCCTTCCAGAAAAAGGTGTAATTGTTTTCCCTGAGTGACCCTTCCTCAGCGAGGCGAGTCTCCTGCAGGCCAGCAATATCAATGTTTAGACGATTGAGTTCGGCATCAATCACAGCCGTTTTTCTCACATCGTCAATATTGGTCAAGTCAGTGGAAAATCCTGGACACATGGTTCTCACGTTCCAGGTTGCAAGCCGTAGCTTGAGGTTTCTATTTTTATTTTTGTTTGTACCTGGTGCATTGGTTTTACAGCCTGCGATTCAGATTTTGTCCTAGCCCCAAGCACCCATTGAAGCAGGCAGGCTGTGGCGGATCAGCACCCAATTGGCTGGGGGCTGCCCAGCTTGAGGCGGGCGGTAGCTGATCAGTGACACCTATAGGTGTCTCCCACCGTCAGAGGCAACGCGTGGCGCCCCATGTCTACGCCAACTGACAAGGACTTATAACCCGTAACAGTTGCCTCTCGCTTTGATTCCGAGACCAGTTAAGACCAGGGATGGAGTTATTGCCTCTCCATAGCACAAAGCCTGGGCTAAAATATAGAGATCATGTGTTGCCCATGCAGCATGATCCCTCTCTCGGCCTGCCTAGTTTACTCCAGAGGAAAGGTAACACCCCTACATCTGGAACAAGACAAGCTGCAGAAGCTGCTGGATCAGCAAAGCAATGCTCTAACTGTCCGCCTGTCGGAGCTTCGATCCTAGACCAGTCGCCAACCAAGGCTTAGGGCCTGGTCTGCCCTGCCATGACATTTTGTCTTTAGCTTGCATTTCCTCGCACCAGGGTAAGGCTTGTACCCTCCCAATTGCGCTCTTCCGCCCGAAGCCGTTGGCACAATGTGGGGTGTCGGGTTTGGTAAGCGCCGCCCAACGTTCAGCGCTAACAGAAACCAGGTAGTACCGTCTACTGTTATACGGTAGCTCAGTCATATCTGACTAAGACCTGACACAAAGATGTTCTAATACTATATTAAACAGCAATGAAAGGTGGCAGTTAGCCAGAAAACGCGAGTTGACATTACTTTCTTGGCCAAACACAAAATTCCAAAAGTGTACCGTCTTTCTTCCAGGAACACAACCATCCACACGTATACCGTCTTTCCTCTAATAACACCAACATCCACACATATACCGTCTTTCCTCTAATAACACCAACATCCACACATATACCGTCTTTCATTTAATAACACCAACATCCACACATATACCATCTTTCTTCTAATAACACCAACATCCACACATATACCGTCTTTCCTCTAATAACACCAACATCCACACGCATACCGTCTTTCCTCTAATAAAACCAACATCCACACGCATACCGTCTTTCCTCTAATAACAATAACATCCACACATATACCATCTTTCCTCTAATATCACCAGCATCCACACATATACCGCCTTTCCTCTAATAACACCAGCGTCCATACGTATACCGTCTTTCATCAAAGAAAACAAATCTCCTTAAATGTACCGTCTTTCCTCTAATAACACAAATATTCACACGTATAAAGCATTTCCTCTAATAACACAAATTTTCACACGTATACCGCCTTTCCTCTAATAATATAAATATTCACACGTATACCGCCTTTCTTCTAATAATTCAAATATTCACACGTATACCGCCTTTCATCTAATAACACAATTATTCACACGTATACAGCCTTTCCTCTAATAACATAAATATTCACACTATACTGCCTTTCTTCTAATAACTCAAATATTCACACGTATACCGTCTTTCCTGTAATAACACCAACATCCACACGTATACCGCCTTTCCTCTAAAAACACCAACATCCACACGCATACCGCCTTTCCTCTAATAACACTAACATCCACACGTATACCGTCTTTCCTCTAATAACACAAATATTCACATGTATACCGCCTTTCATCTAATAACACACATATCCACACGTATACCGTCTTTCCTTCAAGAACACAAACATCCACGCGTAAACCGTATTTCCTCCAAGACCACACAAATCAATATGCATGCCGTGAGATAAGAAACTTAGCTGACTGGAACTCATAAACGAAAGGATGTGTAAAGAAACACGAACACATTTTTACAAATTAACGGGTAGGGGGCGTGGGGTACGGAAAGAGACAAAGAAAGACAGAAAGGTAGAGACAGAGAGAGAGAGAGATGGAGAGAGAGAGAGAGAGAGAGAGAGAGAGAGAGAGAGAGAGAGAGAGAGAGAGAGAGAGAGAGATATCAACCCATATAGACACGTCATGGGCGGGATACCCATATATACACAGAAATAAAGATGGAGAATGGGCGTTAAGAGAACAAATGTAAATGTGGGTCTGACAGAAAGGTGTGGGGGTAGGGGGGGGGGTATCACTGGCTAAAGGAGCATAAACATATTCCTTGCATTCCCCAGTGCCCCAACCTCGTTCAACATCAGTAGAGAGATTACATTAATGTCCATGGCCAAGCCCAGATTAATAATGATGTGACAGTCAGCCATAGATAGGATATTAATTTGAAGGGGATTGTTGTCCAAAGAGGGTAAGGCTAATGTATACTTCCCACGCTAACCAAAAATCACAATCAATGTAGGAATTGAGAATGTCACAAGCTTTGAATATCCTGGTCACATAATCAACAAAATTGGGGATTGTTTAAAGCAGTTGTAGTAGATGGGACATAATAATGGAGATCTTACAAAGTATTAACTGATTAAGTGCCGAAGGATAACATATCACCAGGTGTGACCTGCCAGTGGGACAGAAGGACGATATATCGCCACATAAAGGCTATGACAAATAAGCTAAACAGTATTTAAATAACTAAATTTGAAAAAATAATAATTATAACTAAATAAAACATAGTGTACATATTGTTTCTCAGTAGAAACATGCCTAGTGTGTTTCTGACATTTTCCATTTTTTGTGAAAATGATGTGCTTCAAAATAAGATGTTTTAATTGTGTTCTACTTGGGGTTATGGAGCAGTTCTAATGATTCGTTATTGCGAGACTGCGTTCTCTACTCCTAGGCCACATGTGTCGACCATTCTTTTAAGGCATCGTATGTTGAAGTGGATAACTTCCGGTAAAATGGCGACGGAATAGCTATGTTCTTCTGGGGTGGATGTGATGTTTTTCGTAACCGTTTTAGGAATCTTTTTCACAAGAAACAACTGAAGGCAGGTTGTGGATGTAATTTTGAGAGCAGTTTCAAATTTCCCGACGGTAGGCAGAGGAACTCTTTCACGAGACAATGGCTACGGTCATCTACCAGCATGATCACTGCCAGGAAGGAAAGCAACGGCAAATTACCTTCTTTTAAGATGGCTAATTCATCATGATTCGTCAGAGAAAATAGTGTTGAGGTGCTACATAGAACATGCATTTTTCAATGGGTGTGAAGCTTGGACAATGAGCAGGCAAGCTGAAAAACATCTGATGGTTGTGGACATGTGGACTGGGGAAAATGCAAAGAGTACCATGGACAGACAGAAAAACCAATGAACAAGTCCTACAAGAAACATATGAAAACCGTAAACTGCTTAGAGTAATTAGATGTAAATACCTGGAAATAACGTGGCTAGGCCACGTGATATGATCGAGACAATAACACTGCTTATCGGCATGGCACGTGATGATAATGATGATGATGATGATGATGATGACGACGACGACGACCACGACGACGATGACGATGACGATGACGATGACGATGATGATGATGATGATGATGATGATGATGATGATGACGATGATGATGAGGATGATGATGAGGATGATGATGAGGAGGATGATGATGATGATGATGATGATGATGATGATGATGATGATGATGATGATGATGATGATGATGATGATATATACTGAAACACATTAAAACCGCACCACCTGTGTAATCTAGGAACAGTTAGTTAGTCTTTCCTCTTGAGCCTAAGGCGGCGCATAGGGCAGAAGTCCTGTCTCTCCATGCCTGGCGGTTCGCTGCTATCTGTTGTAGATCTTGGATATTTACTTGGCCATTGAATGAGCCTTCTCTAATGATGGTTCTACGCAGGGTCTCTCTTGGTCTTCCCCGTTTTCTTTTCCCTACCGGTGACCATATGAGGGCTTGGTAGGGGAGTCTTGTCTTGTCCATTCTGAGTACATGGCCGATGTAGTTCCAACGGCGTCTTCTTATGAAATTGGATACTGTATCTTGCTTAGTCTCTTGTCTTATTTGCGAATTGGTTCTGAAGTCTGTCCAGTGGATGTTTAGAAGTCTTCTAAGACATTTGTTCTCAAAATTGTCTAATTTTTTATCTAAAGCTACCGTTGATTTCCAACTTTCACATCCATACGTTAACACTGGAATCACACAAGAGTTGAAGATTTTAAGTTTTGTGTGTTTGCTGAGTGTCTTTGACTTCCAGATGTTTGACAGTTTGTTGAAGGCACTAGATGCCAGTGCGATTCTAGTTGATATTTCTGGTGTTGAGTCCCCTGTGGATGTCATTTTGCTTCCTAGGTATGTGAAGCTGTTGACTTTTTCAAGAACGTAGCTGTTCAATTTGGTCTCATCTGAACTGTTGGTAAGATTGGTAAGGAACAGTATGTAAGGTAAATATAAGTGTTTACAAGTTTACATATTTGCAATCTGTACTCATTTTCCATTGCATTATCCTGCTGGAGAAGATGCAAGTATGGATAATTTGTGAACGCAGGAACAACAAATTTTTCCAGAACCTCATCTCGATATGTCACAGCATTAACATTTCCACGGAAGGCGTGAAGAGGCAAGCGGTGGTGAAAACTGAATCCTCCTCAAATGTGAATACTGCCATCTCCAAATTGGTTGTGCTGACGAAAACTGCAATCTGCACAGCGCTCTTCACAACGTGTCCAGTTCCTCATATGTCCATCAGCAAAGGATAGGTTGAATCTGCTCTCGGCTGTGAATAGGACTGAATTCCACTGCAGTCTAGTCTATCTGACATGTTGCTCTGCCCATTGCAGGCACTACTGACGATGTCTGTGAGTCAAGTTTGGCCCAACATAAGTTCGCTTTGCCTATATCTCTGAGTCGTTGTATGACTGCCATTCGAGAGACTTTCCCCACCTCTACCCACAGATTGCTGTTGCTGCTTGATGTGCCGGGAGAAAACGATTCCTTAAGTGACTCAGCACAATATGACGACGTTGCACAAGGATAGTAACTCGAGGTTGGCCACTTCGAAGTCTGGGCACCGCCAGTGGTTCCGTAACGTTCATTGAGACGATAATAGTGTTGCGGTGGCAATTCATCCATCTGGCAGTGGCCCGCAAGCTGATTCCGCTCTCCAACATACGAGGGTAAGTTAATAAGTAAGTCACAAATGGCTGTAGAAAAATAACTATAACTATGATAACTTGAAACCAGTTTATTTGTATACATACATTGTCCCTTTATTTCTCAACATAATTTCCACCAACATTGATACACTTATCCTATCGTTTTATCAGTCCTCCCAAACCAGCTGCATAGAACTGCGTGCTCTGTTTTCTAAACCACGTTTTCACTTCACATTCAACTTCGGCGTCACTCGCGAAATGTCTCCCGCCAAGGTGGATTTTCAGTGGACTTCCCTAGCGATTTCCCGTAATGCGGTGCATAGCTGGGTAGAAAAGTTACGAGGGTGAGTCAATAAGTAAGTCACATAGTTCTGTGGGATGGCTGATAAATGAAAACAAAGCACGCAGTTCTATGCAGACGGTTTGGGAGGACTGATAAAACGATGGGATAAGTGCATCAATAATGGTGGAAATTATGTTGAGAAATAAAGGAACAATGTATGTATAAAAATAAACTGGTTTAAAGTTGTTATCATAGTTAGTTATTTTTCTACGGTCATATGTGACTTACTTGTTAACTTACCCTCGTACCAAAGGCTCGTTGGCGTTTGTTTTCAGATATTCGTGGCATTTCAAACGCATTTACTTGGTGTTTTGTCTCCATGGAGATTACGGTAGGGCTCACTAAAGCCTCACATTTTAACAGTATCTGTGACTATAATAAGCAATTCAGCCAATCTTCTTCTTCATTCTCTTGCCAGTCGGTGATTCCAAGTGCTTGTAGGTCTGTATGTAGGTCTGTATGTATATTATCTATTATTAACCGCATGTGATTTATTCAGGCAATGTATAATTCATTTATTTACTATATACAATATATAACACTACAATATGCACATGACGAAATTCAGCTAAATATGTCAGGCAATAAATCGTGCAACCAACTGTTTGTAGTTTCTATGTTTTAATTTACTGAGGGAATACATTATCTTGAAACATCAACTAATTGCCTATGAGATCATTCTTACTTCTTGATTAATTTTTATTATTTCTTTCAATGCTTGTCAATTTTACCCTAACACATATTTGTGAACAAAAGCTATTTCTTCATTCTCTGTCAACCCGTTGTTCATTCTTTCACTGTGCCTTCCCACGCATATCCTTTTTAATGTTCTTTATATCCAAAGTTATTGAAGCAAACTAATTGCATTTGCCCTTGCCTTGTCAGTTTGTCTTTCCATCTTTCATTCATATCCAATGTTTATTTCCGATTTCTTTCTTTGTTTATTTATTCCAATAGACATTTGTCGATGGCTTTTATCATGCGTTGTATCTGCGCGTGCTTTTGTTTTTCCTCGTTCAATTTGCCATCTCATGATTATGTTTAGATTTTTCGCGCGTTCCTGGTTTATTGAACCAACAAGTTCATTCTATCATTGCCATTTGTTTTTCCTCACTCTCCATCTGTTATTCATATAATTTGTTTTTTCCACGTTTTTATTTTTTATTTCTGCTCACTGGCATCTCTCTCTCTCTCTCTCTCTCTCTCTCTCTCTCTCTCTCTCTCTCTCTCTCTCTCTCTCTCTCTCGCTCGCTCTCTCTCGCTCTCTCGCTTCATGTCTCACAGGCTCTCACTCTCTGCCACTCTCCCTCCCTCTATCTTTCTCTTTCTTTCACTCTCTCCCTATCGTTCCATGTCTCTCTCGCGCGCTCTCTCTCTCTCTCTATCTATCTATCTCACTTTCTCTGGCTTCAGGTTTCTCTTACTCTCTCTCTCTCTCTCAATTTATCTCTCACTCCATGTCTCGCAGGCTCTCTCTATTGTTCTATGTCTCATAGGCTCTCTCTCTCTCTCTCTCGCTCCCATGTCTCTCTCTCATACTCTTTCTGACTCCATGTCTATCACATTCTCTTTCTTGCATTCGCCCCATGTCTTTCAGGCTCTAGTTCTCTCTCTCTCTCTCTCTCTCTCTCTCTCTCTCTCTCTCTCTCTCTCTCTCACTCACTCACTCTCTCCTTCTCTTGCTCTATGTGTCTCATGCTGTCGCTCTCCCTCCAACTCTCTCTTTCTCTCGCTCCATGTCGTGTATCTCAGGCTCTCGCCTTCTCTCTGCACGTCTCTCAGACTCTAGCTCACATACACACTCTCTCTCTTTCTCTTGCACTGTCTGTCAGGCTCTCGTTTTCTCTCTCTTACTCTATCTCACTCTCTCTTTCTCTAACCCCATGTTTCTCAGGCTTTTTCTAGCTCCATGTCTCCCAGGCTCACTCTCTCTCTCTCTCTCTCTCTCTCTCTCTCTCTCTCTATCTGTCTCTCCACGTCTCTCAGGCTCCCACTCATACTCTCTCTCTCTCTCTCTCCCTCTCTCTCTCTCTCTTTCTCTGTTAGCCTTGAATGTCTAGTCTCTTTCTCTGTTAGCCTTGAATGATGTATAAATGAAATAATGTATGAAAGAGAGTGATAGAAGGACAGAATGTTAGACGGGTCTGCGTGCCGAATTCTTAACCCTCTGAAAATAAAGTTTGTTCATTCTTTTGTTCGTTCGTCCTCTCTCTCTCTCTCTCTCTCTCCTCTCTCTCTCTCTCTCTCTCTCTCTCTCTCTGCGGCCCTCTAAGTTCCTCACTCTCTCGTACGAATAGAGCTGCTCGTGATTAACCGCATGTGATTTATTCTCCCACAAAATACCCCTCTCACTCTCTCTATCTCCCGCAAACAACATCTCTTGCGGTATGATCTGCCTCGTTCGGCTTACGAGCTGAGGGTATCGATCGCATTACACTACCGATAAAACGTGGCCAGATTTGAAACCGACGGCGCCGAGCCAGGTCATTTATACTAGGAGTATGTTGAGTACATCCGCAGGGGATGATGGGTGGGTGGTGGGTATACTGGATGGGGAGGAGTGGGTTGGGAAGGGTGGGGGAGGGGTAGATTTCGTGACCATAACACTCTGCGTTGTGGTTCCTTCATTTCTTTCTTTCTTATATTCTTTCTTCTCTCTTGTTATCATAATAAGTCTGTTTTTCTTTCTTTCATTATTTCTTTCTTTTATTAATTCTTTCTTTCATTATTTCTTTCATCCCTTCATTTCCTCCCCCACCCTCTCTCTCTCTCTCTCTCTCTCTCTCTCTCTCTCTCTCTGTCTGTCTGTCTGTCTGTCTGTCTGTCTGTCTGTCCATTTGTTTATTTAAAGACGTGTGTGTATGTTTATATATGTGTTTTAATGTCGCGAAGTATGGGTTTTTATGTTTATGTATGCCGTGAACTGCCTATGTATGTGTTGATATCGTTAAATACGAATGTGTGTGAATCTTACATGTGCGTATAGCGTGTTTGAGTGTGTATGTGCGTCGTGGCGTATGTGTGCGTACGTGTGTGTATTTGAGTGTTTATATCATGCATTGTATAGTTTATGACGTGAAGAGGTGGTGAGTATGTGTGTGGATGTTTATATCCTGCATGGTAACATATGTCGTAGTATTTATGTGTGTGTCAGTGCTTATATCATGCACTGTGTAGCGTACATTGCAGTGTGTGTATGTGTGTGTGTGTGTCAGAGTTTATATCCTACAGCGTATGTCATACTCTGTGTATGTATGTATGTGTATATATGTTTCTGTGTGAGCGTGTATGTCCAGACGTGTGTATGTGTATGTATTTATGCATTGGGAAGTCTGTGTTTACGTCACCACACGCGTGTGTCACGGGCATTCAGTTCTCGTGTATGTGTCAGTGCAATATCACGATGCGCGCGTGTGTGCTTGTGCGTGAGTGTGTTTATATATACGTGTAAGTGTTAATGACACGGAAGTTTTCCCGGAAATTGCCCGGAACAATCCCAGGCCAGCACATGAATTATGCCGCGTGACTTCCCACGTGCCCGTCCTCCAGTAATCTGGTTTCCTCTCCTACCATTATCTCATGGATTTCTTCGCTTTTCCATCGTTGCCTCAATTATTTTCGACATTTATCGCTACTTACATTCGCTTCTGGTCGGCTCATTCCTTGTACTTGATCACTCCTTTCTTACATTCTCTTTGACCATTCTAGTTAGTTACATTGTCCATCAACCTCGTTTCTTACATTTTGTTCCAGGTTTCATGTTTGTTATATTCGCTTCAGGACGGCTTATTCATTGTACTTGATCTCTGATTTCTTATATTTCTTTTGAGCATTCTTGTTACGTTCATTGTCCACCAACTTCGTTTCTAACATTTTGTTCAGGGTTTCATGTTTTCTATAATTCGATTTAAACGCTTTATGTCATACATGTTCTTCTGAAATCTAATTTTTTTACCTTCTTTTCAAGCCTCCTAGTTTCTCACATTATCCCGTATCCTTTAGTGTCGTGCATGTTCTTTTAAATTCCACGTTTAAAATATTCTTTTCCCAACTCATCATTAAATTTTTGTTTCTCATTTCAGTTATTGTTTTCACTACATCTTACATATTATTATAGGTCGTCTCATCTCACATGTCCATCCAAACTCTTCTCATCTCACATGTCCATCCAACTTCTTCTCATCTCACATGTCCATCCAACCTCTTCTCATCTCACATGTCCGTCCAACCTCTTCTCACCTCAGATGTCCATCCACCTCTTCTCATAACACATGTCTATCCAACCTCTTCTCATCTCATATGTCCATCCAACCTCTTCTCATCTCATATGTCCATCCAACCTCTTCTCATCTCACATGTCCGTCCAACCTCTTCTCATCTCATATGTCCATCCAACCTCTTCTCATCTCATATATCCATCCAACCTCTTCTCATCTCACATGTCCGTCCAACCTCTTCTCATCTCATATGTCCGTCCAACCTCTTCTCATCACACATGTCCTTCCAACCTCTTCTCATCTCACATGTCCGTCCAACCTCTTCTCACCTCAGATGTCCATCCAACCTCTTATCATCTCATATGTCCATCCAACCTCTTCTCATCTCACATGTCGTCCAACCTCTTCTCATCTCACATGTGCGTTAAACCTCTTCTCACCTCACTTGTCCATCCAACCTCTTCTCATCTCATATGTCCATCCAACCTCTTCTCATCTCACATGTCCGTCCAACCTCTTCTCATCTCATATGTCCTTCCAACCTCTTCTCATCTCATATGTCATCCAACCTCTTCTCATCTCACATGTCCGTCCAACCTCTTCTCATCTCATATGTCCATCCAACCTCTTCTCATCTCATATGTCCATCCAACCTCTTCTCATCTCACATGTCCGTCCAACCTCTTCTCACCTCAGATGTCCATCCAACCTCTTCTCATCTCATATGTCCATCTAACCTCTTCTCATCTCACATGTCGTCCAACCTCTTCTCATCTCACATGTTCGTTAAACCTCTTCTCACCTCACTTGTCCATCCAACCTCTTCTCATCTCATATGTCCATCCAACCTCTTCTCATCTCACATGTCCGTCCAACCTCTTCTCATCTCATATGTCCTTCCAACCTCTTCTCATCTCATATGTCATCCAACCTCTTCTCATCTCACATGTCCGTCCAACCTCTTCTCATCTCATATGTCCATCCAACCTCTTCTCATCTCATATGTCCATCCAACCTCTTCTCATCTCACATGTCCGTCCAACCTCTTCTCACCTCAGATGTCCGTCCAACCTCTTCTCATCTCATATGTCCATCCAACCTCTTCTCATCTCACATGTCCATCCAACCTCTTCTCATCTCACATTTCCGTCCAACCTCTTCTCACCTCAGATGTCCATCCACCCTCTTCTCATCTCATATATCCATCCAACCTCTTCTCATCTCACATGTCCATCCAACCTCTTCTCATCTCACATGTCGTCCAACCTCTTCTCATCTCATATGTCCGTCCAACCTCTTCTCATCGCACATGTCCGTCTAACCTCTTCTCATCTCACATGTCCGTCCAACCTCTTCTCACCTCAGATGTCCATCCAACCTCTTCTCATCTCACATGTTCGTCCAATCTCTTCTCATCTAACTTGTCCATCCAACCTCTTCTCATCTCATATGTCCATCCAACCTCTTCTCATCTCACATGTCCGTCAAACCTCTTCTCATCTCATATGTCCATCCAACCTCTTCTCATTTCATATGTCCATCCAACCTCTTCTCATCTCACATGTCCATCCAACCTCTTCTCATCTCATATGTCCATCCAACCTCTTCTCATCTCACATGTCCATCCAACCTCTTCTCATCTCACATGTTCGTCCAACCTCTTCTCATCGGACATGTCCGTCTAACCTCTTCTCATCTCACATGTTCGTCCAAACTCTTCTCATCTCACTTGTCCATGCAACCTCTTCTCATGACAAGAGGTTTCAAGATGGCGACGGACGGTCGTGTTGTTTTGTGCTCGTTAACTTTTTCGCGTAAGGGATGGATTTATTCATTTCTTGCGTGTAATTGGTGTGCCAGGATGTAAAACCAGGAGTTTCTACTCAAGATCTGCGCGGGTGCTACGGAGTTCGTGCATCGAGCGAAGCCATCCTTGAGTGAATTTTCAGCAGCGTGTGTGGTTCTCAATCAAAAGTCTGTGTTTACGTTTTTCAACATGGCGGAACAACGTGTGTTTTCCGAAGGATCAGCAGTCAACATACCGAAGCGGCGGGGTAACCGCGCAGGGAAAAAGAAGCCAGGTAAGCGCGGTGGCTTGAGACGTTTTAGACTCAAGTGTCACCGTCTAGGACTCAGGAACATCCGTATTCTATATTGGAACTGTGCCAGTGTAAAACAACGGGGCTCTATTTTAGAAACCCTAGTTTACAGGAACGACATTGTAGCACTCCAGGAGACGAGACTGGGCGATCAGCTACTCCGAATTGCCGGCTTCAAATGTTTCTATAACAGACGACATCTGGGAACGGCGATTCTCGTTCGCGACAGCATGGTGGCGTCAGAGCTAGACATGTCCAGTTGGAACAGTGACGATATACAAATACAGGCGTTGAGAGTTCATTCCAGTATACCATTCGTATTGGTTAATGTTTATGCCCGCAATGCGAGTGTGGACGCCCAGAAGTGGCAGTGCTTAAGTGGCATATTAGGCCACGAGAGAAATGTTATTTTCTGTGGTGACTTCAACGCTAAAGGCAGATCATGGGGAAACACTTCCTCCAATACACAAGGGGAGGAGCTCGAGACTGCACTGGAAACCATCGACCTGGTTTGTATCAACAGTGGCTGTGTCACCAGGACAGCAAGCCGTCCTGGCGATGAGGACAGTGCTATTGATCTGGCGCTAGTTTCACCTTCACTCACTACAGTGTGTAGATGGGGTGTCCTAGGACACCATGGCAGCGACCACCACCCATGCAGCATATTGGTGGAGAAAGGCAGAACCAGGCAGCACAAGCTAAAGGTAAAGACGTTCCAGTATGACAGTACAGGGCAAGATGTGGTGAGTAAAATAAGACGTGACAAGCGCAGAACGTTTCAGGGCAGGAAGAAAAGGAAAAAAAGCTGGGAGCAGCCACCGTGGTGGAGTTTCGAGGTGGAGAAGGCTTGGGTGGATAAGCGTAGTGCTGTAAGGAGATGGCAAAATGCCAAGAAGAACAGAGCTGGTCATCCTAGTTCCTGCTTGCACTTAGAAAGAGAGATGCACACAAAAGTAAGCTATTTCAAAAAACTGGTCACGGTGGTTAAAAGCGAAAAATGGGCAGAGGTGTGTCAAAGAGTAAGCACAGACAAGTCACTGAAATTGTTCTGGCGACTACATAAAAGCATGAGTGGTGTAGTCAAGAATAAGAGCATTTCTGACTTCCAAGGTGCTGACCTCATCTGGCAGAGGACTGACGAGGACAAGGGCAAAGCCCTCTTTGAACGCTACCTTGAGCAGAGCAACCAGACAGACATGGGAGGCCGGAATCTGGCCAAGGAGGTCACCTCAGACAGATGCAAGGCCCAGGACACTTCGGATGAAGACACAGTGACAGTGAAAGAAATCAAGGCTGTGCTTCGACGATCAAAAAACAGTGCTCCAGGTCCTGATGGCATAAGATACGACGACATAAATAGGTGTACCGACAATGAGCTAGAGAAACTAGCAGACATGTACAACAACAGTATAGGGAGTGCTAGCATCAAGGAGGAATGGTTACACAGCTATCTGATTCCCTTGCCGAAGCCTGACAAAGACCACAAGAAAATTCAGGGATATCGAATTATAACCATGCAGAATACAATAGGCAAGCTGCTGGAGAAGGTAATTGCCAGGAAAATATCAAGCCAACTAGAGAGGCAAGGTGTTTTCCCACCTACCCTGGGTGGGTACCGTCCAAAAAGAGAAACCTGGACCAATGCAGCAGTCTTTGCCCACGATGTCTATGAAGGTTTCCACTCAGGCACTGAAACCGTTGCTGCAGCGATTGATCTTGAGGACGCATACAACAGAGTACCACTGGATTTTTTAATGTTTCAGCTTCTTGAACTAAACGTAAGTCCATTCCTCCTTAGTTGGATCGCTGCAGCTCTCTTCCAACGGAAAGTAGTTTTTAGATGTGGCAGTTGGACTTCGGAACCAACAACAATATATCCTGGCCTACCACAGGGATCACCATTATCTCCGGTACTGTTCAACGCCTACACAGTGAGAATCACCAGTGAGCAGATCACTGGACCTGGCAGGACATTGTCATATGCCGATGATGTTTTAGTGTATCGTCAGGGTAAGGATAGAGAGGAGGTTGCTGTGGAACTACAAACCGAACTCAATCGCATAAGTACTTGGTGTGATGAAGCTGGGGCAATGGTCAACCCAACTAAGGCAACAGTGACCTGGTTCTCGTTGAATAATCATATTGTCAACAATCCAACACCAACTGTAATGCTGTGTTCAGAGACGGTGGAAAGAACGCAGGCAATGAATTACCTGGGGATACGGTTTGATCGAAGCCTTGCTTATAATGTGCACATAGACCAGGTGATAACAAAGGCCAAGCGGGGTTTGGCAGCGATGCGGGTGATGGCGGCAGTAAACTGTGAGCAGCGCCATCTATGTCTTCTGTACGAGGGGCTGGTCATGTCTGTTTTGGAGTATGCAATGGCAATCCTGACTCTCAGCCATAAGCAGATAGAAAGGATGGAAAGGATACAGAATGAAGCTATGCGCATTATTCTTGGATGTACAAGAGATACAGCATGCAGGGCGATGCGCTACCTTCTTGATTTTCCAACCATTGAAGAGAGAATGCAAGTTTGCAGGGCACGTGCCTACCTCAGAATTAACGCAAACACACAGCATCCACTGCATAGTGAAATTAGGAAGGTGAAGGGCAGCAGGTTAAAAAGAGGACGGTCGTGGATGGGTCAAGCCGAGGACATTCTTCAACAGGTGTGTTCACTTGAGGACTTAGAACCTGGCGAGGAGTGGGTGCAAGTGCCAACAGACTTCTGCACATCCTTTTCAGTTTGCATCCAACTAGATAGAAAATGCAGACAAGAAAATCCGGCTGCTGTTGAGGCTGAAGTACAAGCGTTGATTTTCGAGAATTCGCTAGACAGTGACGCGGTCATCTACACAGATGGGTCGGTCGTCCGACATGTGAGAAGCTCATGGGCCTTTACAGCTCGGGCCGGAGGGAGAATTGTGAAGGAGGACTCTGGTGCTTTCACTGAAACCACAAGTAGCCTGACCATGGAAGTCATGGCAGTAAGTAAAGCAATAACATGGCTCGAGACACAGACATTCACTAGGGCTTGTTTCCTTAGCGACTCAATGAACATGATCAAGAGGATAGAGGAGGGGTCGATTCGAAGAGAATGGTTGCTGCCTCTGAAGCGGTCTCGGCTGGCAAAGATTAGTTTCATCTTCGTGCCAGGGCATGCGGGAGTACAAGGAAATGAGCGGGCTGACAAGCTCGCAGGTGAGGCTACTGTTGAGGGCGGACGCGCCATGGACCAGGCTGACATTCTGAATGCTCTACGAGAAGTGAGACTTTTGCAAGAACCAAGTGATGACTGTGAATCTACAACAATGGCCAGACTGCGAGAGCAGCAAATTAAAAGAGGGGTGGCCAAACAAGAACACTACGCAGGAAGCCAAAGAAGATTGATAAACCAACACAGAACTGGCGTCGTTAGCCGCTACACGCTGCGGGATTTGCTGAGGAGGGGATCCGAGCACTTATGGACTGAATGGTCCGATGTGCAACGAGGATGATCTGTCGACTAACTAACTAACTAACCTCTTCTCATTTCATATGTCCATCCATCCTCTTCTCATCTCACATGTCCGTCCAACCTCTTCTCATCTCACATGTCGTCCAACTTCTTCTCATCTTACATGTCTGTCAACCTCTTCTCATCTTACATATCCATCCAACCTCTTCTCATCTCACATGTCCATCCAACCTCTTCTCATCTTACATGTCCATCCAACCTCTTCTCATCTCACATGTCTGTCCAACATCTTCTCATCTCACATGTCTGTCCACCCTCTTCTCATCTCAGATGTCTGTTCAACCTCTTCTCATCTTACATGTCTGTCCAACCTCTTCTCATCTCATATGTCCATCCAACCTCTTCTCATCTTACATGTCTGTCCAACCTCTTCTCATCTTACATGTCCATTCAACCTCTTCTCATCTTACATGTCCGTCCAACCTCTTCTCATCTCACATGTTCGTCCAACCTCTTCTCATCTCACATGTCCATCCAACCTCTTCTCATCTCACATGTCGTCCAACCTCTTCTCAACTCACAATTCGTCCAACCTCTTCTCATCTCACATGTCCATCCAACCTCTTCTCATCTCATATGTCCATCCAACCTCTTCTCATCTCATATGTCCATCCAACCTCTTCTCATCTCACACGTCCGTCCAACCTCTTCTCACCTCAGATGACCATCCAACCTCTTCTCATCTCATATGTCCATCCAACATCTTCTCATCTCACATGTCCGTCTAACCTCTTCTCATCTCATATGTCCGTCCAAGCTCTTCTCATCTCACATGTCCGTCAAGCCTCTTCTCACCTCAGATGTCCATCCAACCTCTTCTCATCTAACATGTTCGTCCAACCTCTTCTCATCTCACTTGTCCATCCAACCTCTTCTCATCTCACTTGTCCATGCAACCTCTTCTCATTTCATATGTCCATCCATACTCTTCTCATCTCACATGTCCGTCCAACCTCTTCTCATCTCACATGTCGTCCAACCTCTTCTCATCTTACATGTCTGTCCAACCTCTTCTCATCTTACATATCCATCCAACCTCTTCTCATCTCACATTTCCATCCAACCTCTTCTCATCTTACATGTCCATCCAACCTCTTCTCATCTCACATGTCTGTCCAACCTCTTCTCATCTCACATGTCTGTCCAACCTCTTCTCATCTCACATGTCTGTCCAACCTCTTCTCATCTTACATGTATGTCCAACCTCTTCTCATCTCATATGTCTATCCAACCTCTTCTCATCTTACATGTCTGTCCAACCTCTTCTCATCTTACATGTCCATTCAACCTCTTCTCATCTTACATGTCCGTCCAACCTCTTCTCATCTCACATGTTCGTCCAACCTCTTCTCATCTCACATGTCCATCCAACCTCATCTCATCTCACATGTCGTCCAACCTCTTCTCAACTCACATGTCGTCCAACCTCTTCTCATCTCACATGTCCATCCAACCTCTTCTCATCTCATATGTCCATCCAACCTCTTCTCATCTCATATGTCCAACCAACCTCTTCTCATCTCACACGTCCGTCCAACCTCTTCTCACCTCAGATGTCCATCCAACCTCTTCTCATCTCATATGTCCATCCAACATCTTCTCATCGCACATGTCCGTCTAACCTCTTCTCATCTCATATGTCCGTCCAAGCTCTTCTCATCTCACATGTCCGTCCAACCTCTTCTCACCTCAGATGTCCATCCAACCTCTTCTCATCTAACATGTTCGTCCAACCTCTTCTCATCTCACTTGTCCATCCAACCTCTTCTCATCTCACTTGTCCATCCAACCTCTTCTCATCTCACTTGTCCGTCCAACCTCTTCTCATCTCACATGTCGTCCAACCTCTTCTCATCTTACATGTCTGTCCAACCTCTTCTCATCTTACATATCCATCCAACCTCTTCTCATCTCACATGTCCATCCAACCTCTTCTCATCTTACATGTCCATCCAACCTCTTCTCATCTCACATGTCTGTCCAACCTCTTCTCATCTCACATGTCTGTCCAACCTCTTCTCATCTCACATGTCTGTCCAACCTCTTCTCATCTTACATGTCTGTCCAACCTCTTCTCATCTCATATGTCCATCCAACCTCTTCTCATCTCAAATGTCTGTCCAACCTCTTCTCATCTTACATGTCCATCCACCCTCTTCTCATCTTACATGTCCATCCAACCTCTTCTCATCTTACATGTCCATCCAACCTCTTCTCATCTCACATGTCCGTCCAACCTCTTCTCATCTCACATGTCCATCCAACCTCTTCTCATCTCACATGTCGTCCAACCTCTTCTCATCTCACATGTCCGTCCAACCTCTTCTCATCTCACATGTCCGTCTAACCTCTTTTCACCTCAGATGTCCATCCAACCTATTATCATCTCACATGTCGTCCAACCTCTTCTCATCTCACATGTCCATCCAACCCCTTCTCATCTCACATGTCCATCCAACCTCTTCACATCTCACATGTCGTCCAACCTCTTCTCATCTCACATGTCCGTCCAACCTCTTCTCATCTCACATGTCCGTCTAACCTCTTCTCACTTCAGATGTCCATCCAATCTCTTCTCATCTCACATGTCCGTCCAACCTCTTCTCATCTCATATGTCCGTCCAACCTTTTCTCATCTCACATGTCCGTCCAACCTCTTCTCATCTCATATGTCTGTCCAACCTCTTCTCATCTCATATGTCCATCCAACCTTTTCTCATCTCACATGTCCGTCCAACCTCTTCTCATCTCATATGTCCGTCCAACCTCTTCTCATCTCACATGTCCGTCCAACCTCTTCTCATCTCATATGTCCATCCAACCTCTTCTCATCGCATATGTCCATCCAACCTCTTCTCATCTCACATGTTCGTCCAACCTCTTCTCATCTCACTTGTCGTCCAACCTCTTCTCATCTCACATTTCCACCCAACCTCTTTTCATCTCACATGTCCATCCAGCCTCTTCTCAAGTCACATGTCCATTCAACCTCTTCTCACCGTATTTGTCCGTCCAACCGCTTCACATAGCGTATTTCCACCCAATCTCTTTTCATCGCATACTTCCGTCCAACTTAATCTAATCTTATATATTATTTCAGGTTGGTCATATCCCACATGTCCTGCAGACTCAATATAAACTCGCATGTCTTTTCGGCCTAATATAATCTCAAATGTCCTTCTAATTTCGTCTCTTCTCACATGTCTCGCAGCTTAATTTATAAGTATAGTCGGAAAGTTAGACAGGTAGAAACGAAGATATTTATTTAGGTATGAAAGAACTTAGATCCATTGGTTGAAATAAATATAGACACATATAGTGACAAAAGGACAGATAAATAGTTACGCAGGCAGACAGACAGGCAGGCAGGCAGGCAGGCAGGCAGAAAGACAGATAGGCAGGCAGAAAGAAAGAAAGAAAGAAAGAAAGAAAGAAAGAAAGAAAGAAAGAAAGAAAGAAAGAAAGAAAGAAAGAAAGAAATGTATCAGAAAAGAATGATACAAAGAAGAAAGAAAGAAAGAAAGAAGAAAGAAAGAAAGAAAGAAGAAAGAAAAGAACAAAAAGAAAGAAAGAAAGACAGAAAGAACATTCGACATAATTATTAGAGTTTGACCTAATGAATATAAGTTCAACGGAAGACCTCCTATAAACTGACATAGAAGCAAAGACAAAGCAAGTCAAGCAAGAGCATATAACAAACACGTCGTGGGGCAGGTCGTTTGCAGAACGTCGCTCTCATGACATCGCTTCGTCAAGCCTCTCGATCCGTGGTCATCTCTCCTGTCTTATGCACCCTCATGCCTACGGTGTCTGCAATGTCCTGTGTCCACTTCGTGCTGGTCGACCCAGCCTCATCTTCCAGGATCCAGGCCTTCCATCACTGTATTGCCCAAGCCACCGAGACGTTTAATATACAATCAAACCTCGGGTTTCGTCGATAAACCGCCCGCAGACAATCGGTGAATCCCGAAACCGACGAAATCCAAGGCAAGTATTTCCATATGAATCAATGTAAATCCAATTAATTCGTTTTAGACATTCAAAAATACATACCAAAAAGACATTTTATAGAGAATAAATATAATGTTTAATACTATGTTTTGGCACCAAACTTGTCCAAAAAGGCTCCTTCGCAGTGCCTAGTAACTGTATAAGCTGTCTTAAAGCATAACTCCCAAATGAACTCCAAACGGGAATCAAAGGCTTTAATGAAGCTCGTTAAATAAATCAACTGTAAACCAACTCACCTTGATGAACCGACACGAACTAGCCGACGGCAATTAAAAGGCATTTATTAATGCACTGCAGAATTACACACAAGAGACTGTTCTAGAATATAACCTGCCCTTAAGACAGGGACGGGTGGTTATTTAACTATCTACGAACCAGCTCTCAATTCCACCATTGCGTCAGCGATGTCCTTCGTTCAAATCCGTGTAGTAGGTTTTTCTAAACTCGTCTAAGGATTTCCTTGTCCTGGTCCTCTCACTTAGTGAATCTTCGTGAACATTTCATCCCTGTCCTTTCTCAGCTCAGCTGCCGATCTTCTCAAACATTGTGTCGTCCAGATCTTCCTCTTCTGCACTGAGCCCACAGAAACACCGCCGTCTTGTTGTCTCCTCTCGAAGCGTCTCCCTTTTCTGACGTCAGAGTGACGATTTCCCGTTTATCCCTAGTCTCCTAGATATTCGTAAACATTTGGCTTCAGGATTCTCTATCTATTATTAATGACGTCAACCGCGGGCATCTGCCTCGTGGCATTACGCCCCCCTCACCTTTAAAATGATCTCATCATTTTACCTGACCATAATGAATAAATCTGCCAATAATCGTGCAGACGAAATATGTTAAAAGCTATGCTAAGTACGACTGTATGGTTCCCTATGTATCCTACACAAAATATAAATAAAAAAAAATTATTATTGACGGGCATGCCCACCTGTCTACAATCCCGCGGTAGACGTCATGTAGTCAGCCCATGGGAAGGCTGTACTAACTAAATATACAAATCTATATAATTTAGTCCCTCATTTGACCATATGGCCAAGCGTCCTAACTCAAGCTTAACTTGAGTAAGGGGACATGTTTGATATACAGGTACCAAGCTGTCAGTCCTAGTGCTTGCTTTATATCTATCTCTTGCTATGATCTTTTCCGTATTGGTGAGGTCCTTTGCGATTCATGTGGCCGTAGCGGTACTTCGTCATAATTGTAATCCTATGTTGCATCTGTTGACTCTCAACAATGTCTTGGCAATTCATGGCAAAATTAACATGTGGCATATTCTTCGCCTGTGAGCTAACAGCGAACATAATATCTTCAATTAGTAAATTATAATGCTAATAAATTAATTCAATTATGTGAACAACATTGAATTACGACAAAACATAATCCAAATCAATCTAATTACTACAATAGTATATCAATATCATCATGCTAATAATTAATTATCACTCTACATAAGTGTTTATATTAATAATAAATAGTTAATATAACTAACACAATAGTGTTTTCATGTGTAGCTAATCACATCACAGTGATCATCGTAATCATATCTAATTATCAAAGTTCAACATAAATGTCACCGAATCGTCATCAATGCGATTTCGATCTCTGTTGATTTGGACCAAGTTCAATGTCCATATCATATAGTCCATATCATCGACTCGATCTAATGAACACGATGACTGGCTTCATAATGTCTCTGCCAATAAACGAAAAATTGACAACATATTATATATATATATATATATATATATATATATATATATATATATATATATATATATATATATATATATATATATATATATATATATATATATATACGTGATAATATTATGCACATACTTTGTTGTTTGGTATGTAAATTGTTATCGAATCAGGTGCATTCAAATATATTCAATCAGCCTAACTAATATATAACTAATGTAGATAAACATTCAGAAATTGAACTGATTCCAAAGATTAAGACGATTATGGACATCTTTAAGAATATTCTCATTGATTAGAATTTTGTAGATCTTAAAATTTTGCGAAGAATCATACTTATTAAAGATTCAAGACCTCTAAAAATTAAATCAGAAATATAATATACTATCTTGATTCAACAAGAATAAATATTTAAATCAATTAATTTATTAAGTTCTCAAATAAAGATATAGTTAAAACCATTATCCAACAAATAGAGAAATGAAAGTATAGATCTATGTCAGTGATATCTGGAATAATTACGTAATAAGACCTAAGACCCTAATGTGTCTGTAGTGTACTGTACTATGTGTTGATATGAACCTAACACTTTCATCCCATTTTCTTTTTCTTTTTTGTTTTCTTTTATTCTTCCTTTCATTCATTTTCTTTCTTTCTTTCTTTGTTTCAAATCTGTAGAATCTCTCTTCTGCACTCATGCCAATATTTGTACATTGTAACTTTATTGATTTGAACAATGTTTTAGTTTTCACTCTTGTGTATGATATGTAATGCATACCGTACAATGAGGTATGTTTGGCAAATCTGTACCAGCAGTAAGACAAGTGACCAAAGTCAGCAAAGATAAGTGTAGTTTGTTTTCTGTAATGTTCTTTGCATTTACCTTTTAACTTCGTAACGTATAGTTTTGTTTGTATGCCACAGTTTATTACCTTTGTTTTGACTTGCGCACAAGTGTTTGTGATGTATTTCTTGGTGTCTGTTAACCAATTTATAAGTTTCTTTCTGGTTTGTAGTGTATCTGTTAGTGACATACTGTTTAACTTCAGCGTGCATGTGTGTGATGCATCTCCTGACTTCTGTATGTACGTTTGTGACACACTTCTTGACTTCTGTGCGTATGTATGTAATCCATTTTTTGCCTTTTGTGTGTATATTTATGATACGCGTTTTTGTTTGTATGAAGCCATTTGTACAGTGTTTCCTGAGCTGTGCGTATATGTATGTACTGTTGCACATAACATATATCTTTGTTCGTGTGCATGTATTCATGATGACACATATAGCCTGTGCTATGGTTGGCTTAATCAAAGTTATAATCTGAGTAACAATCATGGTTATGATATCCCATTTTGACTGTTTAATGGGTTGTGCATGTTGTGTATGTGACTTTTGCGTGCAACAACCAGTGCGTGTAAGTTTTATTCTCTTTTTAGCATGTTTCAAAAAGATGTCATTTAAAGACATATAATCACGTTTCATCTGTTTCTGATATGATGAAGAATGTTCGTTTATCTCGTGCATATCCTGGTTTATACAATTCGTTTCTGTTGCGTTATCACACATTTGTGTTAGCTCATTTTCGTTACTAGTTGGTCTAACTTGTTTTAATTGTGTGTTTTCTTCTTCTTTATTTTCTTCTTCTTCATGCGTCGTTTGAGTTTGGGTACTTGTGAGTGTCTCGTCAGGTTTGCGTTCGATGGTTACTTTCTGAACGAAATCTCTGGCGTTCGGTTCTTTCACTATTGTAGCAGATACTTTACCTGTGTGATTATTTTCCTTTATTTCATACATTTGTCTCATACGCTCCTTCCACATTGTTTCCTTTGCAAGATTCTCCTTTACAAGTGCGATTCGTTTTTGCTTAATTTCTGTCTCTACGGCTAATTGTCTTGCCGTTAACTCTTTTCTCATTTCAGCTATCTTTTCCCGTTGCTGAGCTATCTCCTGTTCCTTCAGAGCCATTTTCTCTTTTCAGCTGCTATCCTTTCGCGTTGCAGGGCTGCCCTCTTTTCATATTCCAGAACTAGTTCACTTCGTTTGATAGCTATCTCAAGCGCCCATTTCTTATGTCGTTCTTGTCGCTCACGCGTAGCTTGAAGTTGCTCTGCTGCCAGTTTTTCCTGTCGTTCCATCCTCTCACGTGCAGCTTGAGCTCTAAATTCCTGTATGACCCAATTCCTAAGTTCTGCTCCAGCCAATCCATTCTTCTCACCCAACTCCGTGAGATATTGTAGTGTAGACATCTTGTCCTACCTGTGTAATAATTATCTAGATGAAATATGATAGAAGAGTATGCTAAAAATGTAAATATGTTCAATTCAGATATAACAACTGTTGAACAAAATGTGAACTGTAACTCAACAGCAATGTAAAATTGAACAATAACGAATTTTAGCAACTTCTTGCTATATCTATATCTTAAGTGTTACTATCTGTAAATAACGGAAATTAGTATTAAAAATATATTCCGTATAAAGAATATTATAACAACAGACAAGTAACAGTTATGATAAACTGAGTGACAATAGAATAGCTGTAAATAGATATCTACTCTTATAAAAGAATAATACTGACTATTGATATATTATGTCTGCACTTGATCCAACAACAATCAACACAACACCAACATAACAAATCACACTGGCCTGAACGATTGTCACGATAATCCCACAGGTTGCCAATAGGTATGACCGTTGTCGATATATCCGCAGTAGAATGACGACGAAACGGAAATGGTGTCGTGATTGTTGCTCTCTGCGACTTGAAACAGAGCAATCAAATTACACTTGGTCTGCAACCGACCTTTGAAGATACCTGCTCGTTTGTTGTGTACATGTCGAACGTTGAGTTGTCATGTCCTTCATGCCTGATATCCGTGTAGAAGAATGTTCACTGTCTGGCGACTGTCTGATCCCGAAGTAGGTTGACTGATGTGTCCGTGACAATGTCCGATAATGTGCTGACGTCCGCTTAGAAGTGTCGTTGGAAATGTAGGTACCTCTTAATGAAAGATCCGGTGAACAATGTCCAGATGAGCGTCTCAATACAATCCAGATTTCCTAGAGAATGATGACGGAAGGAAGCGTCGATGGAGGTCAAGTCTATCATGTCGCACATCCATATTGGCCTCTGAGTTCATATACTTTTCCAGATCAGTGTATAATCCATAGCATCTATAATGTCCAGACAACTAGTAAAAATCCTCCATCTAAGTAGATGGTTGAGTGGCTTAGTAAGTAAACTCAGTATGTATGGCGTTGTACTGTGTAACGATCCTTAAGTATGAACAGGATACAGTGTAGGGTTGTCCATACGTCAAAAGTTCGATGAGAATTTCGTGGATGGAAGTGTCCTCGTGAAGGCTAAAGTTCATTCTCCGTTGTATGTACATATGGGTGTCAAACTGCTCCTAGAAGACTTTCAGACGATGCCGAGAAAGGAATCGTTAAATGAGTCACGTGTATAGTTCTGCGTGAACGAGTTTTGTATCACGCCAAAATACTAAGTATCAATCTATCCGTGTATGGTCTTGATGCGTCTCAGATGACGTGTAGTGCCTCGTAGTATGTAGAAGTGAATGTGCCGTATCCTGTCATGGTGCCGTGTGCAGTGTCCGTTCAATGTTTGCATGCTGAGGTGTAATGAAGTCTGTACATGTTCTTCGTGCTGTTAATGTCCAGATGACAAAGTATAGGTAGAGAAAATAATTTCATCGTGTGGAGTTGACTGACTGCTGTGTATAATAAAGTGTCCTTTATAATGTTGTTAGATTGCGTATGGATACACCAGTGTACCCATGGCTGAAGTTGCTGATGTATGTGTTAGGACCAATCAGTAAACAGGTTGTGCTATATGTCAACGCTTATCTCTTGTCTATAATATTCCGTTATCTCTTTCATTCATGTTGTAGCTATTCATTCATTACTGATCTTAAAATGTTCTTTTTGTGGCTAGCGGAGTGGAAATGTCGAGTTGGAAGACAAAGACTCCTCCTTTCATAGAAGCGCTACGATATACTTCATGTATGTACTCTAATGATCCGTAATCAAAATAGAGAATCTGTAGTTACTTCTTCAGTATTCTATTAAAGCTGATAATGTCCATGTTTCTCAGAATTGGAGACTATTAAAATCATCTTTAGTTTGCTACTAATGTCCAAAAAATAGCATACATTCTTTCCTCCTAAAATTGATGTTTGTTAATTGTTTCTAATCGTGCGCACCAGTGTATAAATAAGGTTTATGCGTACACGTTGTTGACTGTCTTAACAATAGTAGTGGAGTTATTGTCTTATTCGGGCCGACACACGAGTTCTTAAATTGTCGCCATAGTGTAATGATTACAAGTCATAGTAGTGTAATGACTCTTTACCTTCTGCGGAGTGTTGAAATTCTGTTGTCATTCCAACTTACAATAACTGCCATCTTAACGCGTACTCAGCGTTCATGTGTTCTGTGCTGCATCGTGCGTATCGAAATCCTGGTGTGCATTTTCTGTTATGAGTATTTGAGCCTTATTAGTGGGAATCTTTTGTGTACAATTGATCACTAGTGATTGCCGGATCCAAGTCCCCACGTGTCTTAAAGCATAACTCCCAAATGAACTCCAAACGGGAATCAAAGGCTTTAATGAAGCTCGTTAAATAAATCAACTGTAAACCAACTCACCTTGATGAACCGACACGAACTAGCCGACGGCAATTAAAAGGCATTTATTAATGCACTGCAGAATTACACACAAGAGACTGTTCTAGAATATAACCTGCCCTTAAGACAGGGACGGGTGGTTATTTAACTATCTACGAACCAGCTCTCAATTCCACCATTGCGTCAGCGATGTCCTTCGTTCAAATCCGTGTAGTAGGTTTTTCTAAACTCGTCTAAGGATTTCCTTGTCCTGGTCCTCTCACTTAGTGAATCTTCGTGAACATTTCATCCCTGTCCTTTCTCAGCTCAGCTGCCGATCTTCTCAAACATTGTGTCGTCCAGATCTTCCTCTTCTGCACTGAGCCCACAGAAAACACCGCCGTCTTGTTGTCTCCTCTCGAAGCGTCCCCCTTTTCTGACGTCAGAGTGACGATTTCCCGTTTATCCCTAGTCTCCTAGATATTCGTAAACATTTGGCTTCAGGATTCTCTATCTATTATTAATGACGTCAACCGCGGGCATCTGCCTCGTGGCATACGCCTGTCCGCCTCTTGAATGTTTTAAACCATCCTCTGCTGGTCTTAAAATCACTTAGTACACTAGCACTCGTTCCCAGCATTTTCTTAATGAGATCGGCATACAACTGTCAGGCCTTTTCACGTATGATTTCCCCCGAAAAAGAATCGCCATCTAACTGGTTTTGGTTTATCCAAATTATTAATAACTGTTCGACATTTTCAGTTGTTTGCGATCTCTATTTCGTTATCACATTCATGCCTTTTGCTACATTAGCCTCATTTATTGCTTTCTTTGTCGCCAAAATGGAACTTATCGTGGATGATGACTGCCCGTTCATACAGCCGATTTCAACAATCTTAATACCACTCTCGTATTTTATTATTAACAAGTGATGCTCACACAACAAAAAAGCAACGCCAAACTGAGCAGAAGAACGCGTGGGTCTCTTTGTTTTTGCAAAATTAGCAATGAGGTCATGTGGGCACTCCAACAAAATCCAAGCAACCGACGAAATCCGAGACAAATTTTTCGAGGAAACAAATCGACGAAAACAGAAACTGAAGAAAACCAAAGACAACGAAAACCGAGATTTGACTGTATCTAAAGTATTTCAGTTTCCGAGACATGACACCGTATATGAACCGGTTTACTTCAATGTTCAGATCTTGTGGAATGTCTGTATTTTATTTCTGCTTGGTCCAGAATATTATAGGAACTTTTCTGTAGCATTTCAGCTTGAAAGCCCCAATATTGATTGCGACATAGTCCACATGAACTACATCCACAGAAAGGATGAATAACATTAGTTGAACTGTAAACAATATAAACACAAAGTAATGCAGCTACAATTACGGAAAACATAGAATGTAGCGGTGACTAGCCGTCATCAACAAACAAATGCATCCACAAAACACAACATATAAATACGGGGAAAGCACTGCGGTGAATACATCAAGGTATAAGAACGGGATGAGAAGAATTGAAAGATGAAAACATGATAACAATGAAAATAACATGAAAAAAGGGTGGGAAATGTGCTACTTATCTCAGAATCCCAGTAGCAGACAGAAAGGATGCATGTCCTGAAACTCTTTATTTTAATCTGTTTACTGGTGTAAGACGGAAGCAGAGGAAGAGGTCGGTCACGGAAATAATGGATAGAGGTAATTACAGAGACCATGGGAAACTTGATATATGAAGCCCGTATAGGTGTACTCTCCCGCTGTTTATGCTTCATCACGACATCGCAAGGTACAAGAGGAGCCTGATGAGATGAGATGAGATGAGATGAGATGAGACGAGACGAGATGAGATGAGGTGATACGAGATAAGATGAGATGAGATGAGATGAGACGAGACGAGACGAGATGTGATGAGGTGATACGAGATCAGATAAGATGCGACTGGTGTTGTGCCGTTGTTCTTAAATGATTCAGTACCGAAGGATAATAATGCATCGTTAACTTTGACCTCCCATTTGGGCCAGATGGACGATATATAACCATATTAGGGTTCTCTTGTTATTTGTTTTATTTCGTGGTATCTTCCTCAGAGAACAGACATTTACATTATAATAGCTGTTCATTTTATTGTGTACCACGTCTTATTCAAACCTATGGTTTGTTTGGCACTGTATCACTTAATACGGTGTCATCATCTCTGCAGTACTATGAACATCCTGCGTCTAATTTCTTATGAGCAATTCCCATTCTTGTAGATTATGGAGACTGTTTTCAAAATTTGCGGCATTTTCAGTTTCTTTGTTATTAATTGTGATCCTTGCGTGAGGTGTGGTTTTGTCTGTGCACAGTAGAGAACTAACAATCATGGATAATCGCAGAACTTTAGTGCAGTAGTTTCACTGAAATGTGCGGTCAAGACGGCATTCTGAAAGGGGGGAAAGACTGTCGGACCGGAGATAGTTCACAGAGGAATAAAACAAAAAACAAAAATACAGATGGGATAGAATAGCAACAAATTTCAGGAAGCATGAACAAAAGCACCCAAAAAAAACAGAACAACACTAACAATAACAATCGAGCACGCTCACACGGACACACGCACGAACGTATGCAGTCAGGCTGACAGGAATCCACGCACTCATGCACGCATACACGCACACGCACACACACACGCACTCCTATATATATATATATATATATATATATATATATATATATATAGAGAGAGAGAGAGAGAGAGAGAGAGAGAGAGAGAGAGAGAGAGAGACAGACAGACAGACAGACAGACAGACAGACAGACAGAGACAGAGAGAGAGAGAATAAAAGAGAGAGAGAGAGAATGAAAAGCAGATAGAAAGAAGCATAAGAGGGAAAGATAGATAAATCGATTCTGGACGGCAGCTGACAGAAAACAATACAGTTAAAACAAAGAAGAATGTATGAAAGGTAAGAATTCGAGTGCAAATTTGACATCGACAAAAACGAGAAAGAATGAACAGCTCAAAGTAATGACAAAATGGAACAATCGGCAGAAATGAATGCCAGCAAATTGCATTAGAGAAGCGAGACATTAAATAGAAAAATGTACAGACGGTAGACACATAAAGAAAGACAGGACGATGAAACGAAATGCAATAAATAACCTGCTGTCATTCAAAGTCGCATAAGACCCAGATAAAAGCATTAACAGGGTGGTAGACGAAGCTGGGAGCGTACAGAACATCACAAGAAACGTACACTGTCTGGGACACAATATGTGACAAGAAACATGTGAATAACAGAGGGGAAGACAGGAATAAACGACGAAGCAAAGATGATTGAAGAGACATTATGGATTGAATAAAAGAGGGATTAATATGTTAAAAATCAGCAGATGTGCTAAAATAAGAGAGGTAAGTATGGCAGGATGGAGGAAAGGATCTTATAATTGAAGACAAAAGGGAGATTTATGGATCTCTAACAAAGTATACGGTTAGACAGAGAAAGGGATAGAAAGATCTAATAATATAATTAGAGATGGAATAGATAAATTGACTCATACGGACAGATAGATCGGCCATCTGACCGAATAACCGACAGAGAAAGGAGTAGAATTACATACGGAGAGAGAGAGACAAATAAACATATTGATAGGCAGACAGACAGAAATGTAAACTGGCAGATAGATACTCCGAGAGCTGATGGACGGGTGGATAGATGAATGGACGGGTAGCTGGGTATATGGATGGATCGATGAATGGATACGTAGGTGGGTGGATGGATAGGAGTGGGTGGATCCTTAGCTTAAATAAATTAAAATAACTAAAATACAAAGTATATATGAAAAATTGGAAATGCTAAGGAACCCCATTTAGCAACGATGCAAAGTTGTGTTACCGGTAAAAAACATAAAGCTAAGAAGAAATGAATGACTGAAAGATCTTAAAATCTCTAAAACGAAGGGAAAATAACAAAGATAATAGGGTCAGATAAATAATGAATAATATGTAAATGAGTAAATGCAAAAGAAAATGTATTCAACAAACTGTGCAGCAACATTGAATTAAATTCTATTATAAATACATCAAATGTGCACTGATATAACAGAAATCTCACAGAAGAAACACAAGAGTAAACATGGGATGTTTGAATTTAAAATCGGAAAAGGTGTTAATGGAAAACGATGCTATAATAAAGAGACGGAATGAGAACATAAAACTGTCATTTACTACCTACAGTACATTGCGGTGTAGGACGGGGGGGGGGGGGGGTAGGGGGGTGTCTTGAGCCTGAGAAATTAATGCCACCTGGCTAGTGCAGTCGCCGCGTACTGTGCATGTTAGAATTTTCTTTTTGCCCCGGACGGATACAACTCCCCACCTTACCTAGGATTCGAATGAATGAGGATTCGGAATGAGACCATAACAGAGCTAAATGATGTAGAAAGAGAAGCATTAACAGAAGGAGGTAACTTACAAAAGGGGGGGGGGGGCTTCAAATTATCACACCTTAAATGGTGTGATAAAAATTACTATAACCATGCCATTATCTTGTAACCTGTCAATATTGTTGTTAAAGATGTCAAATGTGTTAAGCACGTGACATAACTGCGTAGACGAACACGGTTACGACATAAAGTCAGTGTAAAGGTGGCCGTCCCATTTTTGACATGCACCACAGAGGAGTTTGTTTGTAATCAATGAAGAGGTGAAACCTATAGAAATTCATCGGCGAATGAAGGTCCAGTATGGTGATGCATGCCTGTCAGTCCAGCAAGTTTATGAGTGGAGTAGAAAGTTTCCAAACGGCCTGACTTGTGTGGCAGACTATTCACAACCATGTCAGGCACATCCAGTAGTTTGCTTGCTTGTCTTCGTTGGCTTGAGCTCCAGCGCAAAGTCCTGTATGTCGGATGAAGGCATCCTGTCGTCCAACATCAGTGTGATGTCATACAGGACCTGAGGTTTGCGTGAGTATCCGTTGTCCCATGTCTGGCTTATTGGTGTGCAGACTGGTGGTTCCTCGCCGTACAGGCAGACACTCTCCGACTTCGGAGGAATAGGCGATCCTACTGACTTTAGCCAGGACCCCGAAGGGACCTGTTGCCCAGGACGCTCGACGAGGACGCGTCAATAGGTCTTGGCCAGTATATAACCCGGCCCTGGTGCCTTGGAAACACCTCTGCGTCCCACATCGAGTAGTGAGTCCAGAGTCGATTGTGGCCGTTGATGGCCTCATACATGAAAACCGCCGATTGGCTGTGAGTGACATTGTGGCATTACCATGACCCAATTCAACAGTATCATAGGTTATGGCATAGTTCAGTGTGAAAATCTAGTTATGCACTAGACCGTGAAAAGTGACTCACCTGTGAGTGTCGGTCATAGAACGTGAAACACACCGGGAGTCTCGCGTGGGAAAAACGAAGCGTCTCCTTGGAGGACACTCTGCGTTGGACTGTGGTCGAGAGAGGACCTGGTCATGTTCCGAGGATGGCAACGGTCTTAGTGCCGCTTTAATAGTTTTAGGAATGTTAAGATACAACTGGTTTTATAAATGTGATGTTAAAGTATTTTATAACAGTGAATATCTGATTATTGTGACTGCGTCGGTATAATAGAAGATAAAATTATTCAGCATAATGTCAAGTTTATGCATCTCTTGTGACTCTTAGTATGAAAGTGGAGTAAGTGAAAGAGGTATATGCAAACAGTCTCTCAGAACTCAGCAAGTAACCTTGAGTCTTGGTGTGATAGTGAAGGAAGGATGTCTGTTTATAATAATAAGAAACTAAAGTCCAAAGCAACGGCTTAATATAATATACGACTTGTGGACACCGGCATGAGTATAAATAGTTGTGTCCGGCAAAACATGAACGAGCCAATAATAAAAGAGCCAAGGCGAACGGATGTAAAAGTAAATCATTTACAAAAACCCATAGACAACCCCCACCGAGTGCCGTGGCAGGCACATCTTGACACAAGGCAATGTTCAGCACACCACATTATTCATGATGTGCTACAGTACCGCATTGTGTCTGCAAGATGTGTGCCAGGGCAGCTTTCTCCAGAATTGTAACAACGACGCATTGGTGCTTGTCAAGAATGTTTGCAGTGCTTTGAAGGATAATGCGATGGTTTCCTTTCAAGAAATCTGAGTTCTCTACCACGAGCTGGAAATGAGAGCGAGCAGGGAAAGGGCCACCCCTCATCATGAAAACTAAGGAAGTTTCGCACGCAGCCTTCTGCAGGAAGTTTCGCACGCAGCCTTCTACTGATCCTAATTTTGGAATTAATGAGGCGTTAGTTTAGAGCACTTCATGCCAAGATGGACAACTGTCACAAGTGATACGTATGCAGATCTTCCCAAACATCATCTTTTACCCGCAATCAAATCCGAACGACATGGACTTCTGAATAAAGATATCTTTTAGCAACATGACAATTCTCGACCTCATACTGCCCTTGCAACGGTTGAAACCATCGAAAATCTCCACTTTCAGTGTGTACCACGTCCCCTACTCGCCGGACCTAGCCCTAAGTTTGTGACTCAAAGATAAAAGATTACGTACTACAATATAACCCCTGCTAATCGAAACACAACTTAGATTTAGAAGGAAAAAAAACTAGGGATGCACGTGTGCCATCTTTGTTCTTAGACAACTTATAGAAAAATCAATCGAATTTAATGAAAACTCTACTTAGCATTTGTTGATCAAGAAAAGACATTTAGTAGAAAAACGCTGTGGGAAGTCCTTACACGATATCGAGTGAGTACACTCATCGAGTGAGGACACTCAGAACCCTTTACCATAGTATCCGGAGTATGGCAAGATTTTGTCCTGTCCCTCCTCTTGTTCATAACCTATATAGACAGCATCTTAAAGAAATTAGCCAAACGGAGACCGTTAGAGCCCAGCATGACGAACACAACATTGCACCTCTATAAAATCCCTATTGTTGTTTGATCAAGCACTAGTAGCGAAATCAGAAGCAGAATTACAAGATCACACGAACAGTCTAAACGAGTAATGCAGTGTGTAAGGATTATAACATGAAAATTAACACCAGTAAAACAGAGGTAATGATTATAACCAAAGAAGAAAAAAAGAAGAAAACAAATTCACCTAAAAGAACACCTCCTGAAACAATTAAAGATCTTCAAGTGCCTAAGAAGTATAATATCATCAAATGGAATGAGGTCAGCATGGCTGAGTGGATAAGAACGCGGGTTCTTAAACATCTCGTGTGCTGATGCCGAGGTAAGGGGTTCAACCTGTCACGGAATACTGTGAGTTTAGTGATTCCCTGATAAACTTAAATATAAAATTAAGTGCAATGTATGAGGATGGAAAGCAATCGAGTACTTCAGTCTGATGTGAGAACAAAGTGAAGGTTATTGACCGAATGGTAAAGAAGGAAGATACAGTGTGAGGGGTCATTGACTGTTGATCTCACCGGACAAAACAACGTGGAGACATCGGGTTGGGGAACACACGAAGACGTTGATCAAAGAGTTAGAACTTTTTGATGTACGACGAGTGGTGAACGCGGGAACCAGCGGAGGAACGGGACGGAGCGGGCAACTAACGATTACGTGACTTCACAGACTTTTGATGTGGAGAATTACGGCAAATTTGATTGTGGATCAAAAACAACGGAGAATTGGACACTGAGTATAAATAGTTGTAAACTTGTTTTTGTAGTTAGTGTGTGCTCCCAAACTGGGCTGGGATTATCTATGTGTCCGTTATTCGAAAAGAGATATACGTCCCTTATTGTTTAAAGGCGATGGGATATTAGCGCATCTGCGTTTGTGTATTTCAATTCATGGACTAACATAGATTATATAAGGTAATCTAGCCTTAGCTTAATAGTCTAGCATAGAGAACTAGGTGTCTGTGCTGGCTGTTACCATTTCCTTCTGTTAGCGAATATTTTAGACTTTAGTGAACTCATCTGTCTTACGTCAGAGTATCTTTCGGAAGCGCCTGAGTACGGCTAGAGAAAGGCTCTCACATAAGAAGTAGTATGAAGCAGACTCATATCACCTGATTAAATATATCTCCCACAGGTTTCACTACAACTCCTGACATACTCAGAGAAGATTAAAGAAATTAACTTCACTTGTGCTGTGAAAGTACTTCACTAGAACAAATTACACATAGCCATTCACTAATCGTGGGCTGACATAACGAATGGCAAATAACAGGTTTTTTGAAAACCATGGAAAGGACTTTCATTATATAACGGCAGAACAACATAGGCTAAATATATTGGAATTGGGTACTCACCTAAAAGAAACATTGAAGAATTCAAGAACAGTTTACATGTATTAAAAAACTGTGAAGTAATTAAGAGACAGTGGTGATGTGTTTCAGTGATGGATTTTAATATCTTCCAAGAAAGGGAAATATGCTGAATTCCAACTTATCGTAATCGCATTGAACATTTTCTAAAGATTGGATTACGTCCAGACTCAGGCGAAGCGGAGCATCCAGGGTGAGAGCTGTCCATCTATATGTGATGTCTGTTTGCATGGCCGTATGAAGATGGGAGAAAGGATACGGCACATACGAATTCCAGATTCCTATCTCGCACTCACAATAGAAGACACTACCACCTACATATACACATTCGATACATACAACTGACATAGTTTTCAGCAATAAATATTTTATTAATTGTTGGAGGAAACTGTTGTCAGGGTATGTTAGGAAGGAATACGAGAGAGAGAAGGAGAGAGAGAGAGAGAGAGAGAGAGAGAGAGAGAGAGAGAGAGAGAGAGAGAGAGAGAGAGAGAGAGAGAGAGAGAGAATAGAAGACAGAACGGAGGAGTGTAGACTAAAGTCTGTCAATAATTCCCAAGTAATAGGATCTTAAAAGGTGTGCTTGTTGATTCCACGTCCTCCCGGGACGACAAGCGACACAACCCCCAAACTGGACAGTTGGACTAAACTATTGACCTCTCGTCCTTGACCCGGGGACGTAAATTACAAGTATCTCTGAAGTCGGAGTGGGTTCGCTTGATGGCACATAGTGCGACGCAAAATTCAGTCCAGCACTACTAGAAGTAGTATGTATAGACTATGCTTGTGTTCAAAGCGAACGAGAGCCAAACAAAAAAAAATCAAATGGCAAATCAGAAGATGAGATCGAAAATAGATGTAATAAGTCAAACCACCTCATTGGACAAATGGCGCTAATACTAAAGAACAAACATGTATCAATAGTTAATAGGAAAGCATTTTATAAAACAAAAGTCTTACCAACTCTATGTTACCAATGCCAAACCTGGACAATTATAGAAAAACAGGAAAGAAATATCACAACAGTAAAGAGATTCATGAGAAAAATACTCAATGTAAAAATAAGAGCGAAAATCAGAAGTGAAGAAATCGGGACTAAAGTGGGGTTATAGCACTGCTAGATTTTATTAGAAAGCAGCAAATCAAATGGTTTGTCCATGCAAGTAGGTTTCCAACTAACAGTATACCACAACAAGCAATCATGTACAGACCAGAGGGAAGCAGAAGAAGAGGCCGACCACGTAAACTATGGACAGAGGCAATAATAGTCCATGGGAATTTCAATACATAAAGCCCATGAGCGGGCACTCTCCCGCTGTTTATACTTCACCTCGACATTGCAAGGTATAAGAGGAACAAGATAAGATGAGATGATGTGACTCAAAGATTCACTGGGAGGAAAGCCTTTCATTCCGATGAAGATGTAAGGCAATTGTTGCATGAGTGATTACACGCTCGACCAAGAGAATTCTGTTCTACACCCAAGCTCTTTATCGGCGCTGGAGGAATTGCATTGAACACGGTCTTGACTACATCGAACAATGATACATTTTTTTCTTTACATTTTCAGAATATATTAAGCAAAGATAAGACATTTCAGGTTGTCATTTCAAACCCCCTGTTAGAATGCCCACCTATTCTACAAGAAGTGAATGACGATGTCTAACATAGAAGGAAAAGGTACAAACATTGCAATATACACATTACGAGCACAGAATGACAGATCAATAGAGACACCCTTATGCAATCCCATTGATTAAAACACCCTCATACATTCACACTGAATAAAACACTTCCATAACATCCACATTGACCACAAAACCCTCAAACATACACATTAATAAACATAAACACAATAATACACTGCTTATACCACTAAAACCAACCAAACAAACACACTCGCACGCATGCACGCACGCACACGCACGCACACACACACACACACCTGCACACACACACACACACCTACACACACAGCTACACACACCTACACACACCTACACACACACCTACACACACATACACACACCTACACACACACCTACACACACACCTACACACTCACCCACACACACACACCTACACACACCTACACACACACACCTACAAACACACACACCTACACACACACCTACACATACACAACTACACACTCACCTACACACACTCACCTACACATACACACACACCTAAACACACAAACCCACCTACACACACACCTACACACACAACTACACACACACCTACACATACACCTACACACACACACCTACACACACACCTACACACACACCTACACATACACCTACACATACACCTACACACACACCTACACACACACCTACACATACACGTACACACACACCTACACACACACCTACACACACACCTACACATACACCCACACACACACCTACACACACACCTACACATACACCTACACACACACCTACACACACACCTACACATACACCTACACACACACCTACACATACACCTACACACACACCTACACACACACCTACACACACACCTACACACACACCTACACACACACCTACACACCTACACACACACCTACACACACACCTACACACACACCTACACATACACCTACACACACACCTACACACACACACACCTACACACACACCTACACATACACCTACACACACACACACCTACACACACACACACACACACACACACACACACACACACACACACACACACACACACACACACACACACACACACACACACACACACACACACACACACACACACACACACACTACACACACACACACACACTACACACACACACACACACACACACACACACACACCCACACACACACTACACACACTACACACACACACACACACACCACACACACACACACACTACACACACACACACTACACACACACACACACACACACACACACACACACACACACACACACACAC
>JACEFZ010016241.1:280000-295000 GCA_014155875.1 Cepaea nemoralis
GAATCAACACTAATACTACAATAGTTCTCCTTACAATACAGCATCAACACTAATAGTCCAATAGTTCTACTTACAATACAACATCAACTATATAGTCAATAGTTCTCCTTACAATACAACATCAACTCTAATAGTCAATAGTTCTCCTTACAATACATCATCAACTCTAATAGTCAATAGTACTCCTTAAAATACATAATTATCTCTAATAGTCCATTAGTTCTCCTTACAATAAATCAACTCTAATAGTCCAATAGTTCTCCTTACAATACATCATCAACTCTAATAGTCCAATAGTACTCTTTACAACACATCATCAACACCAATAGTCTAACAGATTGTCGAGCAGTTTTGGTCACTTTGAATATAACAAACACATGGTTATTCACAGTATGGTTTACATCCGGATGCACAATATCCTGGACTAAACAAGTTAACATTCATTTCATTCATTCATTGGCAGAACTAATTTTTAACGTAAAACTTATACATCTTGGACAATTAATACACATACTTAAGAAAATCTCCTGTAACAATATATAAATAGTTGACATACAATACAAAGGATAGTCAAAATGATTTCTCTGCATATTTTCAAACATGCTAAGATACAAAGAAAACAACACAAACATCAATAAAAGGTGAAACATCATGTAACAGCCGGACAGGTCTATGCAAAAATAGATGACGGAAAACTGGTCTGGTCTGGTCTGGTCTGGTCTGGTCTGGTCTGGTCTGGTCTGGTCTGGTCTGGTCTGGTCTGGTCTGGTCTGGTCTGGTCTGGTCTGGTCTGGTCTGGTCTGGTCTGGTCTGGTCTGGTCTGGTCTGGTCTGGTCTGGTCTGGTCTGGTCTGGTCTGGTCTGGTCTGGTCTGGTCTGGTCTGGTCTGGTCTGGTCTGGTCTGGTCTGGTCTGGTCTGGTCTGGTCTGGTCTGGTCTGGTCTGGTCTGGTCTGGTCTGGTCTGGTCTGATCTGGTCTGGTCTGGTCTGGTCTGGTCTGGTCTGGTCTGGTCTGGTCTACGATGAGCAAGTAATGAAAGTATCTATTGGGGAACACTTTGAGGCACCTAAGACAGTTCATAAGTAAACACAACTGTATTGTTTGGTGTTCATGGAAGTAGAAGACAGAAGTAGGAATTAGAGAACGCACTAGACAACATACAAGATAGGCCTTAGGTTCATACTAGAGTGCGATCAGCGTTGCCAGTAGTGGGTTATGCTCAATATTTAAAGATTTATTTCTGCCTCAATTATCAATCGAATGCCGTTGTCTGGTCTGGTCTGGTCTGGTCTGGTCTGGTCTGGTCTGGTCTGGTCTGGTCTGGTCTGGTCTGGCCTGGCCTGGCCTGGCCTGGCCTGGCCTGGCCTGGCCTGGCCTGGTCTGGTCTGGTCTGGTCTGGTCTGGTCTGGTCTGGTCTACGATGAGCAAGTAATGAAAGTATCTATTGGGGAACACTTTGAGGCACCTAAGACAGTTCATAAGTAAACACAACTGTATTGTTTGGTGTTCATGGAAGTAGAAGACAGACGTAGGAATTAGAGAACGCACTAGACAACATACAAGATAGGCCTTAGGTTCATACTAGAGTGCGATCAGCGTTGCCAGTAGTGGGTTATGCTCAATATTTAAAGATTTATTTCTGCCTCAATTATCAATCGAATGCCGTTGTCTGCAAAGATCAGGTTGTGTGACGGTTTATTCCATGCTCAGTCTTCGTAGACTTAGATGGATAACTTGATTTTTGCAGATGATGCTGCAGTTACGACCCACTCTGAGGAAGAATAACAATGTCTACTATCTGCATTCTCCAATGCTTGTTCAGAATTTGGTTTAAAAATTAGCAAAAAGAATATACAGATTATGTCACAAGGTGCACTGTCAGGATCTCCAATAAGGCCTTAGAGAGGTGATAAGAGCTAATACAAGTCTATTAGGGAGACACCAGACAGGAGAGACACCAGCACTATAAATAGCCTCACAAGGAGACACATTTGTGTCAGACCAGGGGCCAGCGCGTACAAGTGAGCGAGGGCTTTCCCCAAGTCATTGGGAAGCTTGGCCTTACGAGTAACCGTGAAGTGCCCGGTTACTCTAGCTCACAAGCCAGTGTGCTTGGGACACCATGCACGCAAGACTAGCTACTGCACGGAGGGGACAGTGTCCGTGCTTGTCCACGCTATGTGTAGCGTGTGTACAGACCCGACTGGAGACGGTAGAGAGCAGACGTATTCTTGACAAATGCTATAGTTTCTAGGCAATAGGCAAATATTAGGCTGTAAATTTAGATTGTGATTACTAGCATCATTTCTCACCACTTCATTGCATTCATATTGTATAATGATGATGAAGTATAACGCTCGAAGAGCTATTCAATTGTCAGCTCTAAATAAATTGCATTCCTTTTGCAAATGTCACGAGTTGTTATTTCGTGCGGTGCAAAAGTAGGGGAGTCCTGAGAACTCTGTAGCGAACAAGTCGCTGACAGGCAGGACCCCAATTGGTGTCAGAAACCAATGAACCAACGCCAACAGAGCAGTCATAGCAGGCAATTGGTGCTATAGTCAACCAACAGTCAACGCCAGCAGGCAAGTGGTGTTATAAACCACTGAACCAACGCCAGCTATCGATTGGTATCAGAAAGTTCTGAACCAGCATCAGTCCATTGCACGATTCAACATCATTGCTGTGTTAAATATTTAAAAGTAATGTAAATTTGTTTCCATACATGGCAGAATCAATTTTCTTTGGTGAATTATACGATCATACCATTTGTGGAGCGTGAACCACAATAAAGCCAAATTAAATCGATAAAGTGTGAAATTTTACGAAAATTAATTTGAAAGTGTGTTATTATACAAAAAAAATCAATGAAAATGTATACATCATCAGTGAATATTACCATCTTAACCATCCTGTACATTTCATTGTGTGTGATACAGCCATCAATGTCACCATTCTACAGAGTCAGTAAATAGATTAGCGACTGAACTGAAGCCTAGAACGAAGTTACACCATAGTCAGAAAGTGAAGACAAGACGACATCGACTGTCATACGACGAATCATCTCACATATCATCTAACATATCATTCAGACGATCATATCATTCATTCATTAACACCATTTATCACTATCTATCACATTTTTTCATTCAATCAATCACACCTTATTTTAAATTGTTGGGTGAACGAACGAAAGTGTCTAAAAATGCTTCTTGGTACTTTAGAAAATTTAACGGAATTCTCATGCGTTATTACACATATAATAACCATGAAATTCAGCAGACGGTGTTACCTGTAACATACAGACAAAATGTGCTAAAAATCGCACATGAGTCACCGTTTGCTGGACATTTGGCCTATGATAAAACGCGAGCCAGAGTTCTGTCACAATTTTACTGGCCTAAATTCTGTTCGGACATAAAATTTGTCTGAAGATCTTGTACTATTTGTCAACATCTTGTACGAAAGGGAAAGCATGTGAGGGCCGACGTTCAACGGTCAGTATTAGCATCTAGACCACATGCGAGTATAGCGGTCGATATTGCTGGACCCCAAAAGCAGGTGTCGAGCAATGGAAACTACGATTATGCAAATAAGGGTGCTAAAACTATTCACCTTGAACCAAACCAGAGTGTTTTGCTTCTACTACCTGATAAACGTAATTTGTTACTAACATCTTGGCAAGGGCCTTTTAACGTTGAACGTAAAATATCAGATGTAGATTATGAAATATCGATAAAAGGACACTTAAAGATATTTCATATCAACATGCTGAAACCATACTTTTCACGACAAGAACAACAGACAGACGAACAAATTGCACCAACACCAAGTAATGAGACGACAGACGTACACAACACAACTTCACTAGATAGGCCGACACACGACAGCGACAACGCAAACACACTTAGCCAGGTAACAGCACACACAGCTAGCACCACAACAGTATTGAACGAGACAGACGAAGACGAGATGGAATTACCAGTCCCTACTCTAGACACGACTGCGACCATTGACAGCATAAAGATAGAAACGAAACTGACAGACGACCAACGACGACAAATCATAGAGCTAGTGATGGAATACAGAGACATTTTCTCCGACATCCCAGGAAAGACAGATAGAATAGAACATTCTATCATGCTGACTGACAACACACCAATCAAATGTCGACCTTATTCTATCCCTTTAAACTATAGGTCGAACCTCGACAAAGAAATTCTATCTCTTGAGTCGAGTGGAATTAATCAGAAATCTCAGTCAGAGTATTCTTTCCCTATTGTCCTCGTCGCCAAAAAGGACTCTACTATTCGACTCTGCGTCGATTATCGCCGTTTAAATAAAATAACCAAAATTGACGCTGAACCAATTCCATCATGCGAGGATTTGATCTTGGACATGTCTACATCTCGCATATTTAGCAAGATTGACCTCACGAAAGGTTATTGACAAGTCCCGATGGAAGTAAATTCGATTCATCTAACAGCTTTCTCCACTCCTTTAGGTCTATATGAGTGGCGCTTTCTTCCTTTCGGCCTTCGTAACGCTCCAGCTACTTTCGTCCGTCTAACTAGGGATCTTCTCCATGGGATGACTAATATTGCTACATATATAGACGACATATGCATCCATACGGAAGACTGGACAACACACCTACTGAAACTTCGACAAGTCTTCGACAGGTTGCGAGTATTTGGGCTCACAGCGAAGCCGACCAAAGTAGAGTTGGGCATGGAACAAATTGACTTCCTGGGTCACACCATCTGCAGGGGCCAATTAAAAACTGATGACAGAATCGTCACCAGGATTCTGAATTTGACAATGCCAACGACCAAGAAACAGGTCCGAAGTTTACTGGGTCTGGTAAACTACTATAGTAAATTTATTCCAAATCTGGCGGAAATCACCAGTGTTTTTTCTAACATCTTAAAAGCTTCGGCTAAGTTATCTGTACAAGATGCAAGATTAATTAGTGCGTTATCAAAACTGAAACTTCTTTTCAGCGTTCCACTTATCCTTCGTATGCCTAATTCAAAACTTACATATTTCTTACGCACAGCTGCGAGTGCCATCTCCATATCTGGGATACTAGGAAAGTTCTACGAAGGGAAGTTCCACCCAGTAATGTACGTAAGTCGCAAGATTAGCCCTGCTGAATCAAAATACTCAGCATCAGAATTGGAGGGCCTCAGTTTGATCTATTGTGTTAAGAAATTTCATAGATTTTTGGCAGGAGCACAGTTTGTGATCGAATCCGATAACTCTCCGTTGTCTGTGATGCAGTCTGGACTTCCTAGCAATAACAGAATTTACAGGTGGGCTTTGATTCTCCAAAATTACACGTTTACCATCCAGCACTTAAAGGGAAGACTGAACACTGTTGCAGACATTTTGAGTCGACCATCATCCATTGAAATACCTGATTTGCAGGAAGGGATCAACCACACATCACCAGAAACAGTGACACTGTAATGTTAAGTAACTCAGTGCCGTATGTGGTGATTAAGATACATTGTAAGTGCGTTATCATCGCCAAACATGTAACCTGTGTGAAAGTAACAGTGCTATGAGAAGTGTAACGAGCAGACGCAGAAGTAACATGCGCTGACACACACATAAGCTAGAAGAACATTAAAGTGTTAGGTATGAACCTACATAAGTTAGTAGGGAACTATATTTATACACTATCCATGAAGGAGAGCATAGAAGACTTTGCCGAAATGAACTATGTTATAATAGTCTACAAAGAGTATTGCTCCATCTTCACAACGCAAAGGAGGACTTCGATTTAGTGTAATTAGATATAGAAATGTAACTGGGATATATGTATATTATTATTTTATTAACAGTACACATAACTTCATTTTTCTATTAATAATTGAATTGCAAATTGTTCAAATGCAAACTTTATTTTGTCATTTGGTAGTTAGAAATCACCATCATTTAGTTAATAAACCATTTAAGATAACACCAATTATAGAAATACAATTGTTAGATATTACATTAGTTTATTACCACATAATCATAATCATTTATAAATTCATCTATCTAAAATATCATTTCTAAACTAACCCAACCATTTAGGAATTAACATCATCTTTTTTACAAATAACACTTTAAGGTAGTTAACCCATTTCTCTTAAATGAAACTATTTATTAGATTATTTCCCTTGAGGATAATTTAGGTCAGCACACCAAACCATATTAGTTACTATTACAGGATCGGTAACAAACCATCCTCATAATTTTGTATATTCTGTATAGACATGACACGTGCAAACAAAACGCACAGTCATTTGGCGTGATTACTGGTATAATTCAGCCAATCGTTTATTGTAAATATGTAATGTTCATGTATTTGATGCTATGAAACATATTTTAATGACGAATGAATGTGTGAGCAAAAGAACAGTATGAAAGCGAGTGAAAGAGGTATGCAAGAAGAATAAATCCGAGGAGAGAATGTGAAAATTAGTAAACGTTGAAAGAAAGAGAGCGAGAGAGAAAGTTAGCGGCAAATTTTTTCACCGCTGGAAACGTCTTATTATGACTTGTCTGTGTCATCTGTGTAGCCAGTGTGTTGTCGAGTTTTTATGTGTGTTACTGCCATACTTTAATAGATTAGATAGGGAATGTACTTTCAGCTTCAGAAAGCGGAGTTGTGGTCACAAATAAGAATAACAAACGTTTGTAACCACAATAAACCGATTTACGGCGCTCGAAGGAACACACACATTTAGTACACTAATGCATACACATGTTAGAGAGTTAAGTACACTGTAGTTTATTAGAAAACACGCAAACAAACAGGAAAACAAACACATAAAAGTTGCACACACTATTTGGTTCAAAGAACAACAACTTTAATTCAGGGGACACAATAACTTCTTAAAAACCTTAATGTAACATTGAATATAGCTTTTCACAAGCGGAAGCGAGAAGGTGAAAAGTAGAACTGTGTGTATATGAGTTGGAGGGGATATTAATGGGAACATGAACATTTTATGCTCATGTGTTGCACTCATAACAGAGTCAACTTGTATGTGGGTTGTCATTTCGGGCAATTTGAGGACAGGTCGAGACCGAAGTCAATAGGTGAAAGTCAAAAGACATAGGGTCAAACGACGGAAGCCAGGACATAAGTCATAAGACAACGGTTCCGGTTCAAAACAATTCCCAAAGATATCTATAGAACCAACTATACTGATACATAGGCTACTTAATTAGCCAAGTGAAAAGATAGAGCAGTGTGAGTAAAGGAAGAAGAGAGTTGTTCTATGCCCAAACGAGAGATTTATAACTTATTGGATATCTGACAAAATTGGAGCAACCAATTTTTCTTTGTGACCAGACGTGTTACAAACATGAGTTAAAGGGAAGTAACACTTCACAGAGAGGAAGGGAGCCTGTCAGGATCTCCAGTAAGGCTTTAGAGAGGTGATAAGAGCTAATACAAGTCTAGTAGGGAGACACCAGACAGGAGAGACACCAGCACTATAAATAGCCTCACAAGGAGACACATTTGTGTCAGACCAGGGGCCAGCGCGTACAAGTGAGCGAGGGCTTTCCCCAGGTCATTGGGAAGCTTGGCCTTACGAGTAACCGTGAAGTGCCCGGTTACTCTAGCTCACAAGCCAGTGTGCTTGGGACACCATGCACGCAAGACTAGCTACTGCACGGAGGGGACAGTGTCCGTGCTTGTCCACGCTATGTGTAGCGTGTGTACAGACCCGACTGGAGACGGTAGAGAGCAGACGTATTCTTGACAAATGCTATAGTTTCTAGGCAATAGGCAAATATTAGGCTGTAAATTTAGATTGTGATTACTAGCATCATTTCTCACTACTTCATTGCATTCATGTTGTATAATGATGATGAAGTATAACGCTCGCAGAGCCATTCAATTGTCAACTCTAAATAAATTGCATTCCTTTTGCAAATGTCACGAGTTGTTATTTCGTGCGGATGCAAAAGTAGGGGAGTCCTGAGAAGTCTGTAGCGAACAAGTCGCTGACATGCACATTGGGTACCATCAAACTTTATTGACGACGCCGAACTAGAGATGGTAGACCATTTAATAATAATGTTTCCTATAGTATTTTCCACACCTGTATATTGTATGTTTTGCAATTATTAAACAAGTTGTACATGTACAACTAGTGCAGTGTTTTTTCTTAAACCTGTCGATATAAAAATAAGAAACAAAATGGTGTAGAGATGATACAAATGGCACAAAATGAACATCGAAAATTGTGATTTTTAACAATAATAAATGAAATTTATGATATAATTTAACTTAAATATTTTTATAACATCACTTCACATTACTGTACACATAGCGTATTCAATTTACGACCATATCGTGTTACAACCGGTCTGTCGGAACCGATCGTGGTCGTAAGTCGACGACTAGCTGTACTAATCACAGACACAATGCACATACTTTACAAGGAAATCCATCCTACGCAGGTGAAAACAAAGTGTGACATCCAAAATCAGAAGCAATCAATAAATAAATAAAATGAAATAATAAGATAAAAAAATCAGTAATTTGTATGTTGTCTAGTGTGTCTTCCAGTCGCTACTTCCTTTCTTCTCTACTTATATGAGCGCCAGTCAATACATGTTTTTATCTCTTCTTTCGCCAGGTCTGTCATCCACATGAACCAACAACTAAGGAATGTTGATATAATTCATATTTTACCATTGAGATAGCACCATAGGTCTCAGAATTTAATATTAAACCAGCATGGATCAAATAAGAAACACACAACACATCAGATTTATATTGATAATGAAAAAACACATGTGTACTTTATCTGTCTGCTTCATCAACATGAGTGTGTGTTACTTGGTCAACGTGCTGAGTATGTTCCGTAGTATTGGACTATGTGTTTTGAGCTGCTAGAGGTGTGTTGTCCATCAGACAAGGAGTGGTCGCTTTTATCGTGAGAACTCGATTGGCGGTGTAATAATCGGTGATCACAAGAAGACGAAGAGGAGGAAGATGGAGCAGGAGGAGACAGAGGAGGAGTAAATAGCAAACGAAGACGAAGAAGGAGAAGGAGTCGTAGACGAAGAAGGAGTCGTAGAAGGAGTTAGAGAAGAAAGAAGATAAGGAAGAATTGGAGGAAGAGAAGGAGGGGATAGTTATACAATTAAACAGAAGAAAAAGAAAGACAAGGAGGAAAAGGAAGACTAGTAGAAGGGGTCGTATTAAGAGGAAAGGAGGAGGAGGAGGATTAGGAGGAGGTGAAAGCAGCAACAAAATGAGAAGAAGGATAACGAGGAGAAGCTGGAGGAGAAAGGGAGAAAGCAGCCAAAAGAAACAAAAGACGAAGAAAACTGGAAAGGAGGAGATGGAGTAGAAGTGGGAGTAGGAGCAAGAGTGGGAGGCGGAGAATGAGGACAGAGTCGCAAAGAAACAGAAGACGAAGAAGATGAAAAAAATCCATCTAGCATTGTTTGTTTTTTTCCTATGTGAATGTAACTAGCACAATTGGTGAATGATAGATGAGTGATTGAGAGGGCTGAATGTAAGACCGGCCTGCGTGCCCAATTTGTGACCCTTTGAAAATAAAGCTCGTTCGTTCATTCGTTCGTTCACTAGTTCGTTCTCGTGTACCTTCCACAGTTTTGTATGCACACATCTGTTCTCCAACATTTCCATATTACACATGGCCGCCTTTTCGAGCTAAAACATCAGATAAAACCATGCGCTGATAAAATATCCAAGCGAATTTGATGCTTTCACAGACATGAGATAGATTCTTGATTACACGGTTGTAGTCGGTGATGTTACGCGTTTTTTATTGAACTATTTATCTCGTCAAAGCTTAACTATACGCCAATTGGCTTTTATGTAGAGTTACGTGCTTTTATGTAAAGAGATACGTGCTTTTATGAGATCCCGAGAGAAAACATGCATTGTACGATTGTAAGTGTGCACTCGTATGATATTACTCAGTTTTCAGTTTGTGTTTTGTCACGCGTTAATGGGAACTGTGATTGTAGCTGATGTTCTTTCATTCTTTCTTTCTTTCTTTTCTTTCTTTCTTTCTTTCTTTCTTTCTTTATTGATACTCTTCTTTCTTTCTTTCCCTTCTTTCTTCTTACATTATTTCTTTCATTCTTTCTTTCTTTCTTTTTTTCTTTTTTCTTTCTTATATCCTTCCCTGTTTCTTTCTTTCCTCCTTTTTTTTTTATTTCCCCCCTGATTATTCGTCTTCTGATGTAACAATTGTGTTGTAGCCTATGTAATTATTTCCCGCGCCGTTGTTGTATCTACTCCACATTCATCTGTCTGCCCTGTCCATCTCAGAGCTTGAGGGAGACAAGAGCACCAATAAAATAATTTACGATGTAAAGAAATCACAACCTACAGACCAGATCATGACAGCACAAATGACCTTGGCAGAAATGCACACATCACAGTCTTCAGACACAGGACAGGACATTGTGAACTCGGAGTACATAAGGGATTAACGACAATGTTCGTAATCCCGTATATCCAAGTGGGGACAACAGCAGTTGCGAGAATCGGTAGCGGTTCTCGCCGCACTGGTAACTTACAGGGGTATGTAAGCCGGTCGTTCAGAAAGCAATGGCAAACTACTGAATGTAAAACTTGCCTAGTACATCAACAGCAGCTGAAAAATGCTGGTGCTGACTGCAACGTCCTGTAAGGGATATGCAATATTTAAAAAAAACGTTGGGGCAACCTAGGACTCTAGGACAATTTCCCAAAATCCTCCCCGTCACCCCCCCCCCCCCCCACCTTTCTTTTCTTTCTTTTTTTTTTTTTTTTTGAGAGAGAGAGAGGTTTTTGAACCCACGGCTACTGGACGCTAGGCAAGTGTACTCACAGCTGCCGCGGCACCATTACTTAGTATATCATAGTACATTTCAGAATCACTTACCTTAGTCGAATCTGTTCACTCTGGCAGTTAAACATGTAAAGTGGTCCTGGCTGGCTGGTGGAGATCTAAAGTATTCCTGGTCAAACATTGACCGTCAAGGGAAAAGCTTACCGTAAACATTGAATGGACACACAAGTAATTTTACACCGATTAAAGACATTTTATGGAAGCGCGTACTTATGGCTAAATTGATGTAGTTTACCGTTTAGGTGGTTTGGCCCTGGTTGAACGAATTTAGAGACAAGAGAGATACAGGAGGAGTTGCTTTGAGGAACTGGGCAGTGGCAGCTTTGTGAAAGAACATGGATGAATCACCAGAAAGCGGGTAGATTGTGAGCATGACTAGAAGACGATTACAAGTAGCTAAGTGGACTGTTAAAAAATAAGTCTCAACAGTAATAAGATTTACTGGAAGATTCTGATGATAATCTGTTGGTTGTTTTTGGTTTGGAATATAATTCTAATTTTTATATATGACTTCTCTTTTTTCTTTCTTTCTTTCTTTCTTTCTTTCTTTCTTTCTTTCTTTCTTTCTTTCTTTCTTTCTTTCTTTCTTCTTCGTCTTCCTCTTCTTCTTGTACATTCTTCTTTCAATTGAAGTGCGCCAACCTTAGTTATGCACTTCACAGGTCACTGTATCTAACCCCGGCATGTGTTTGTGACATGTTTCCTTCTTCTATACATATTCCTTCCAAGGTAAAGGTCCTTCCTACCCGAGAGTACGTTTTTCTCCTACCAATGTTGCCATTTTTTTTTAAATGTTGCATATCCCTTCCAGTACGTTGTAGTCAACACCAGAATTGTTCAGCTGCTGTTGATGTTCTAGGCAAATTTTACGTTCAGTAGTTTGCCATTGTTTTCTGAACCACCGTCTCACATACCCCCGTAAGTTATCAGCGCGGCGCGAACCGCTGCCGATTCTCACAGCAGCTGTTTTCCCCACGTGGATATACGGGATTACGAACAATGTCGTTAACACCTAGGCCAGGAAGACCGGTCATGTTGCCATTACATTAGCCTAAAGGCCTACTCTTTGAGATTTCTAACTGATGTGGAATGTGTAATGCATTTAATCGTGGTTAGTTGTTGACAAGAACAGTGAGCACAACAGGAAGCCACTGTGGCCGAGTGGTTTCGCCGTCTACCTCGCGCTCTGTAAAGTTATGGGTTCCAATCCCGGCTCCGTCGTTCGGTTCAAAAGTGCAGTTGCCTAGGAGACTCTGTAGGCGAACATTCCTCTCCGCAGATTTCCTTGATCCTTGGTCTGCTGGGTCAACTCTGCTGATGATATTCCTCCATCCCACCGCCTCGGTCTATCCAGCATCATTTCTCTTGGTCTGCCTTTGCCTCTCTTCCCCTTTATCTTTTTACAGTCGTCATGATGTTCTCCAATGTCCTTTTCTCATCACATGCCCAAATATTGCCGTTTGCTCTATCTTATTGTATGCAATATTCTAGTTTTATTAGTTTTGTCCAGGCAATTTAGTTTTGTTATTCTTACAGTCCAATCTATTCGCAACACTCATCTCAGAAACCACATCTCCTTATTCTAAGTTCTTCCTAATATGTCCCACGACGTCGCTCTCCGGGACGCCGCTCGTCACCGGGAATCCGGTTCTTCTTTTGAGCTACTTGTTTCGGAGCTGGGTCCCTCGACCTTCACCTCCTGTCTGCTGTGGAGTGCGGCCATCGCCTGACGACTAACATTATCACTGGCCAGAGGTTGGACGTCGCCAAACATTTCCTTGATTCCGGCCACTGCTACCGTTCCATGGCTCACTGTCACACAGCACAACCGGTTCTCTATAACATTATAGCACTCTCTTTCTTACATTCTAAGATAGTGACTTATTGCATAAGATACTTCTCATTTTTTTTAATGCATCCTTTGCTTAGCCTCCTCTGCGCTTAATCTCCGCCGTGCTTATATATATCTAAAAAATCTACATCTCCCTTTTATAAAACAATTTATGTCAGTATAGTTTTGACAATTATGGAAATAATTAACTTTCGGTCTAATTGCAACCCAGAGAAACAAATACTGCATCAAATCATAGAGTATGTAAAGAGGTAATGTAAAATGTATAAAACTAACAAATGGGACTACGCACCAAAGATGTGTGTTAATTAGTCGCAATTCCAACTTCACGGCAAAGGGTCGCCCTATTATGCTCCGTTCCCTTGCCAGTAAATTTCATACACAATGCTCCTCACTGTCCCATGTGGAAAGTGGAACAGACAGGAGTCTCGTCAAACTAACAGCCCGCTAAGGTGTACTATGCATAATGTGCTGCCGGAATGCCAACACAGAAGTCCGCCACGAAAAATAAAGCTCTTCGTCGATGGAAGCGACAGTCACTTGAAAACCAGCAGCCACACAATACTGTATAAGGCAACCTAGTTAGTTCAGCGACCTGCCGGCCGCCATTTTTTAAACATTCAGTTCACACTACATACAACCGTGGACAGATGTAAAAGCATTCCACGCGAAATTCGCAGCTCACAGTGTCGCTCCATGCACTTAAATCATTAGCAGCAAATTATACTTCATCAAGAATGTATCATGAAAAATGTATCCCAAGCAGTTTCCTGCCTTGAGTCTATCACATGATAGCGTCATCCCATTGTGTAGGCCTCTAAGTAAAGAGAATAAGGTGGTCAGTCTTTCCCTAACTTTGACCTGCCACGAGCCCAAGCGTCGAACCTGAGTCCGACCGTGCTCATGACACTATCAGCGTGGTTCGCTATCAACTTCGCTAGCGACCTCGTCACTTCATCAAGAGACAACACATATAGTTACGTGGTAATGTAAATTACATCATCAAGAGACAACACATATAGTGGTTTGGTCATCTATTGATTCTCTGCTGACCACAGTAATGGGTTCGTTCCACATGCCGATCAGTCGGACGTCATGGTTGACTTCTCGTTCAGATAGCCATGGCAAACTACACATGGTGCGTGTCCTTGGCAGAACGTTACGATAAACCCCAAGTTAATTTTCTGGACAATTTTACGCTTCATAGTTTAGCATTGCCTTCTGAACAAGAAATCAACGTTTTATCCAAACATAATATCCGGTGTAAGGGTTGAATATCTTATTGGTCATCAGCACACCAAACGGTATAGCTATTGAACTTGAACTTATCTAGTAAATCACAAACAGACAATAAGAACTGGGGATGTTTCCAATGCCCTTTAAAAGACATGTAACTTTAAAATTGAGAACACCTACCGAGAGGAGCAGACAACAGAGATCAATCTGGATATTGCGCCAAAGGAAGTTCAAGAGATCGATGATCAGACAACATCGTGTGTACACTCAACAAACACAAAGCTAAACATTTAGCTTGGGAAAAAACGGCCAGACCTTTATTCCTATACTTTTACCGACATGTGTGGACTGGAAAAAGACGTAGCACTTACATAGGGAGAGAGAACAGACACTGGATACACCGACGTCACAGTAGAGAACTGCACGCCAGTTGTGGTTGAGGGGTTAGTGAAACGCAGTTTCACAATCACTCGACATACAGGGTCGAATGTTCCAAAACGGCAGTCGACCGTTCAGATAGCAATGGCAAAGTACTGAACATAAATGTGCCTAATACAATACAAAATAACCAATATATGCTGGGGTTGACTGCAAAGTCCTGTAAAGGACATGCAGTTAACTAGAGGAAGGTAACTTTGCCACATTCTGGGTGATCTCAAGGGTTAGTGAACGAAGTTTCACAAATACCCGACACACCGAGTCGAAGGTTTGAAATCTTGACCCGGCGATTTGGAAGCAGATCGTTTTGCGTTGATGTCGATGGCACGAGCCGTCGGTAGTTCAGAAAGTAATGGCAAACTACTGAACGTCCTCTAGAGGATATGCAACTAATTAAAGGAAGGTAATCAAGTCCCATTCTGTAATCTCGACACTGGAGTGGCTATCTTATTACTAATTATCACCACCACCCACAATCAACATTATCACTGTCAGCATTGTGTGCCATGTTGAGCGACGCCGACTATCATGTTCCTCTACAAATATCTATCATCTGTGTCCTTGACTTGTTCAGGCCGCAACCGACAAA
>JACEFZ010016241.1:300000-377500 GCA_014155875.1 Cepaea nemoralis
AGAGAGAAAGAGAGAAACAAAGAGAGTAAGAGAAAGAAAGTGAGAGAGAAAGAAAGAGAGAGAGAGCATGAGAGTTAAAAAGAGACAGAGAAAAAAGGAGTGAGAGAGAAATAGATTGAGAGAGAGAAATAGTGTGAGAGATAGAAAGAGAGTGAAAGAGAGAGAGAAAGAGAGTAAGAGAAATATAGAGAGAAAGAAAGAGAGTATTGAGAGAGAAAGAGATAAAACGATTGAGAGAAAGAACGAGAGTGAGAGAGAGGGGAAAAGAGAGTGAGAGAGAGAAAGAGAGTGAGAGGGAAAGAAAGAAAGGGAGTGAGAAAGAGAAATAGAGTGAGAGAGAGTAAGAGAGAGAGTGAGAGCGTAAGAAAGAGAAATAGAGAGTGAGTGAGTGACAGGGTGAGAGAGAGAGAAAGAGAGAAAGAGAGTGAGAGAGAGTGAGAGAGAGAGTAAGAAATAGAGAGAGAACGAGAGAGAGAAAGAGATTAAGAGAAAGAGAGTGAGAGAGAAAGAAAGAGAGGGGGAATGAGAGTGAAAGGACACAGAGAAAAGGGGAGTGAGAGAGCGAAATAGAGTGAGAGAGAGAAAGAGTGAAAGAAAGAAAGAGAGTGAGTGGGAGAGAGAGAGAAAGAGATAAAGCGAGTGAGGTAAGAAAGAGAGTGAGAGAGAGGGAAAAATAGAATGAAAGAGAGAAAGAGAGTGAGAGAAGGAAAGTGGGAGAGAATGAGAATGCGAGAGAGTGAGAAAGAGAGAATGAAAGAGAGAGGGGTCATAGAGAAAGAGAGTGAGAGAGGGAGAAAGAGAGAGAGAGATCGCGAGAGAGAAAGATAGAAAGAGAAAGACAGTGAGAGAGAGAGAGAACGAGAGAGACTGAGAGAGTTTGAGAGAGAGAGAGAAGAGAGAGAGAAGAGAGAAAAGCGTTAGAGAGAGATAGTGAGAGAGAGAGTGTGTGTGAGAGAGAAAGAGAAACAGAGAGAGAGAGAAAGATAGTGAGAGAGAGAGGGAGTGAAAGAAAGAAAGAGAGAAAAACAGTGAGAGAGTGAGAGTGAGAGAGAGAAAGAGAGAGAGAGAGAGTAAGAAAGAGTAAGAGAGAGAGAGAGAAAGATAGTGAGAGATCGAGTGAATGAAAACGAACGATCGAACTTAATTTTCAAAGTTTCACAAATTGGACACGCAAACCCTTTTTACATTCCGCCCTTCCAATCATTCATCTTTCATTCATCAATTGTGCATGTTGCATAGGAAAACACGTCAAATGGATTTTGTAAACATAAACAATGCATATGACCACGTCATGAGACAGGCAGACACATGTACATACGCACATTCATAAACACTCACGCACAGATAAATATGTGTATACAAACTTACATCATTTTCACAAACTCTCACAGTTATGCACCCACTCAATAATACACAAATGCACACTCCCTCGCATTCACATACACTCACTCACAATCGCAAACTCACTGATAAAACATACAGTCACACAGAAATATGTATAAACAGCGGATATCTAGCAGTGTGTGGTTAAAACAAGCACCAAAGTTAGAATATTAAATCACCAGTGTTCATCAGCCATCCAGTTCATAGGATGCCACTAGTGGAGAATGATTACATGTTAGATGCATATCATCTACAGGACGATTCAGTCAACCCCAGCGTTTATTTATTTATTTATTTATTTATTTATTTATATTTAATGTTGTTTGTGATTTCTTGGCAAATTTACGTTCAGTGGGTTGCCATTGCTTTCTGACCGACTAGCATTCATATTCTTGTATGGTGACCAACGCAAGGCGGTCGGCTTCCAATCGGCTAACAGCTGTGTTTAGACAGCCGTGTGCGGGATTACGAATTACATTCGTAACTCCGTCGCCACAGAGCAGGTGAAAGATTAAAATAGTTGTAAATCAACTATGAACATTCATTACACGACACAAGGGCAGAATAGAAGGACTAACATGGAATGAAATAACCGCTCATGCGGAGCGTAAAGAGAGATCTTGGTAGATTCCAACAAAGCAATAGATTAGAAATCGACGATGGAGCTAAATAGGACAAACTGTAAGAAAATCTGAGATAATTTAACTAAAACGTCCGCTTATTGGAATACACACGGGAAATGAAATAGAGGAAGAAGTAAAAACACATGGAGAAGAGAAATAGAAACGAAGATGAATAGTTTAGGGCGGAGATTTGGCGAAATGCAGGAGGTAGCAAAAGAAAGAACAACCTGTGGTGAGTGAGTTAATTTGATCGACCAAGTGAGTCGGCAGTGTACTTGAAGAAGATATAAAATATGAAATCCGGCTAAATACCTCTCTCTTCTTCTTTCTTCCCCCATTTAACCCAATGAAGTGTTAAGGCAGAGATTAACAATTGTTCTGTGAGCTCTTTCCAATGCGCTTTGTGGGTTGGTGTTAACTTATCTGAGACGGTACTTGATACAATCATCCCATCTTTTACGTGATCTTATCCTTCCTCTTTATCCATCATATTTTTTCAGTGGGGCTCTTTGTTGTAGATGCTACCAGAAATATTCTTGTGAAGTGGCCAAACTATTTAATGTGTTTTTCTTTCCGGTTGAATACCAGACGGAATAAATCAATGAGAAATAGCAAACGATTGCCCTAAATATCATCCCACAACCACCTATAGTATTTCATATGTAATAATAAATCAACATCACGCCAACAACCAAATATTGAACCACTTCCGGCGAGATGTGTACATCATCAACATCTGCTTCTCGAAACAAAAACCGAAGCCAAAGAAAAAAAAACCAGCGGAAGCCATTTCTGTCAAAGCTTTTCAAAATGTTCAATTCAAAACTGGAAATAACGAAAATGGATTTGAAAAATTGATTTTTGATTCGTAGATTCACCGTAATGCGTTTCAATCGAGTAGAATGGCATGTAAAAACATATGCAGGAAATATGGTTGTATAGTTGTGGGCATGGCGCTTTTGTTATGGTTGAGTTGTGTTTGTTGTGTGCCAGGAAGGAAACTGGGAATTCTAACCGGCTTTTACAGCTCTAAAACAAATTGCTTGACTGCTGTTCATGCGCGTGTTTCCTATTCTGTCAAACCGCCGATGGACAACTATATTTGGATATGCGTTCGTGTAATTCTGGCCAGGAATTATAAGCTTAGCTGACGAGATAATCTTCTGAGCTGCCACACGTTGAGTTTTGGATGGCGAAAAGGAACGGGCACGACAAAATGTGTTGATGTTATGTGGGCGGATTGGTATGAAGGATTCTAACTAGAAAAAGTCGAGATTTTCATTTTCGTTTGTTCATTTTGAATTCGAACTTAATCCAAGTTTGACTGATTCTAGCGTGTGGGATAGCATTTCCTGTTACCAGTGTCCCTTGCCAACAAGCGAACCACTCCAACTTCTTGGGTACTTGTAATTTACGTCCCCAAGTCAATGATGAGAGGTCAACATTTTATTTCAACTGAAGGAGTAGGGGGTTGGACCACCTACCTCGCCAAATGAACACCGGAAGTTTAAAAGCAAGCGTTATTTTCCATTCAACCATGCTAACCTCCAAACGGTTTATTATAAATGACGGTGTGAATGCTAACATACCAAGAACCCCGGACATGTCTTGCTACTGATTATCCTGGAAGATAAGGGTTCAGATATCTAGCTTTCTAGGATAAAGGGCGTAAAACTTGCAATCCGCGACTGTTAAAAATCCCCTTGGTAGGGGGGCATTGAAAAGAAAGCACATCTAGTAAGATGATAGTGAAAGTAAGTAACTGGCGCGGTTATACGCTCCTAGAAGGTTGGGCGTTTGGTGTCAGGCCCGTCTATTTGTTGACTAATCGAGACTCGGTGGGTTGTATGGTCGGTATAACACCGTCATCTTGTACTTTCCTTGACATTTGCTGGTAACTATATCCCGCATGAGTAAAGTGCTGAGTGCAGAGTATAGTGGTGGATCTCTCGTGAGTATGGTGGTTAGTGCAGCATGAGTATAGTGGTGGGTCCTTCGTGAGTATAGTAGTGAGTGCAGCATGAGTATAGTGGTGGGTCCTTCGTGAGTATAGTAGTGAGTGCAGCATGAGTATAGTGGTGGGTCCTTCGTGAGTATAGTAGTGAGTGCAGCATGAGTATAGCGGTGGGTCCTTCGTGAGTATAGTAGTTAGTGCAGCATGAGTATAGTGGTGGGTCTCTCGTGAGTATGGTGGTGAGTGCAGCATGAGTATAGTCGTGGGTCACTCGTGAGTATAGTGGTGAGTCAAGCATGAGTAAATTGGTGAGTCCAACATAAATATATTGTGGTGGGTCTCTCATGAGTATAGTGGTGAGTGCAGCATGAGTATAGTGGTGGGTCTCTCGTGAGTATAGGGGTGAATCCAGCATGAGTATAGTGGTGGGTCTCTCGTGAGTAAAGTGGTGAGTGCAGCATGAGTATAGTGGTGGGTCTCTCATGAATATGGTGGTGAGCCCAGCATCAGTAAAGTGGTGAGTCCAACATGAATATAGTGGTGAGTCCCTCATGTGTATAGTGGTTAGTCTCTGGTAAGTATGATGGTGTGTGTCAGGCGTGAGTATATTTGTGAGTCCAGCATGAGTATAGTGGTGAGTCCAGCATGAGTATAGTGATGGGTCTCTCATGAGTATGGTGGTGAGTTCAGCATGAGCATAGTGGTGAGTCCCTTATGAGTATAGTGGTGAGCCAGCATAAAAATAGTGGTTATTCCAGCATAAGAATAGTGGTGAGTCCGGCATGAGTATAGTGGTGCGTCCAGCATGGGTAGAGTGGTGAGTCTTTCGTGAGTATAGTGGTAGGTCCAGCATGACTACAGTGGTGAGTCCAGCGTGAGTATTGTGGTTAGTCCAGCATGAGTATAGTGGTGGGTCCCTCATGAGTAAAGTGGTGGGTCTCTCGTTAGTATGGTGGTGGGTACAGCATGAGTATAATGGTGAGTCCAGCATGAGTATAGTGGTGGGCCTCTCGTGAGTATCGTTGTGAGTCCAGTATGAGTAAAGTGGTGAGTCCAACAAGAATATAGTCGTGGTTCCTCATGAGTATAGTGGTGGGTCTTTCGTAAGTATGGTGATGAGTCAAGCGTGAGTATACTGGTGAGTCCAGCGTGAGTGTAGTGGTGAGTCCAGCATTAATATAATGGTGAGTCTCTCATGAGTATAGTGGTGAATAGAGCATGAGTATAGGGATGGGTCACACATGAGTATAGTGGTGAGACACACATGAGTATAGTGATGAGTCACACATGAGTATAGTGGTGAGACACACATGAGTATAGTGGTGAGTCACACATGCGTATAGTGGTTGAGTCACACTTGACTATAGTGGTCAGTCACATATGTGTATAGTGCTGAGTATAGCATGAGTATAGTACTGAGTAACACATGAGTATAGTGGTGAGATTAACATAAGTATAGTGGTGTGTCCAGCATGAGTATAGTAGTCAGCCACACATGCGTATAGTGGGGTCACACATGTGTATATTGGTAAGTCGCACATGAGTATAGTGGTGAGTTCAGCATGGATATAGTGGTGAGTCACACTTGAGTATATTGGTGAGTCACACTTGAGTATAGTGGTGAGCAGAGAATGAGTATAGTGGTGAGTCACACTTAAGTACAGTGGTGAGTCACACATGGGTATAGTGGTGAGTCCAGCATGAGTATAATGGTGAGTCACACTTGAGTATAGTGGTGAGTCACACTTGAGTATAGTCGTGAGCAGAGAATGAGTATAGTGGTGAGTCACACTTGAGTACAGTGGTGAGTCACACATGCGTATAGTGGTAAGTAGAGAAAGAGTATAGTGGTGAGTCACACATGAGTATAGTGGTGAGTCACACTTGAGTATAGTGGGAGACACACATGATTCAAGTGGTGAGTTAAGCGTGTGTATAGTGATGAGTCACACATGAGTATAGTGGTGAGTCACACATGAGTATAGTCGTGAGCAGAGAATGAGTATAGTGGTGAGTCACACATGAGTATAGTGGTGAGTCACACTTGAGTATAGTGGGAGACACACATGATTCAAGTGGTGAGTTCAGCGTGTGTATAGTGATGAGTCACACATGTGTATAGTGGTGAGTCACACATGAGTATAGTGGTGAGTCACACATGAGTATAGTCGTGAGCAGAGAATGAGTATAGTGGTGAGTTACACTTGAATACAGTGGTGAGTCACACATGAGTATAGTGATAAGTAGAGAATGAGTATAGTGGTGAGTCACACATGAGTATAGTGGTGAGTCACACTTAGTATAGTGGTCAGTCACACATGAGTATAGTGCTGAGTATAACATGAGTATAGTAATGAGTAACACGTGAGTATAGTGGTGAGTTTAGAATGAGTATAGTGAGTGTCCAGCATGAGAATAGCGGTGTGTCCAGCATGAGTACAGTGGTGAGCCACACATGGGTATAGTGGTAAGTTCAGCATGATATAGTGGTGAGTCACACTTGAGTATAGTGGTCAGTCACACTTGAGTATAATGGTGAGTTAAACTTGAGTATAGTGGTGAGTCACACTTGAGTATAGTGGTGAGTCACACTTGAGTATAGTGGTGAGTCCAGCATGAGTATAGTGGGGAGGAGTCTATCATGAGCATAGTGGTGAGTCCTGCATGAATATAGTGGTGAATCCAGCATGAGTGTAGTGGTAAGTCCAGCATGAGTATAGTGGTGAGTCCAGGATGAGTAGAGTGGTTAATCCAGCTTGAGTATATTGATGAGTCCAGCATTAGTATAACAGTGAGACCCACATGAGTATAGTGGTGAATCCTGAATGAATATAGTGGTAAGTCCGGCATGAATATAGTGATGAGTCCATAATGCATATAGTGTGAGCCCTGCATGAGTATAGTGGTGATTTACACATGAGTATAGTGGTGATTTACACATGAGTATAGTGGTAACAGGAATGGCATCAGCTGGTGTTGTTATTTTGATTAGCATATGGTGATGTACAAATCTCACCGGAAATCTGTGAATTGTTCGATTGTAGGCTTACATGTCAGTTTATTATTACATAGAACACTATACAGTTTTCTGTGTGATCATATTTACAGCAATTGTGTGTTAGTCGTTTTTTTATTTGTTCCGTTTGCTGTGTAGCCGTGTCTATGTTTGGACATCTTCTCAAAACACCGTGCCGTCGAACAATCAGTCATGCTGCATCATAAATGTTGTATATCTAGGGCTTTTATCAGTTAAATGTAATTACTGAGTAGCAGAAGGGATATTACAACACTACGAACATGTCGATCAGGGCTCAATATACGTTAGCAATTATAGAAGTATTTTTTTTTTTTTGCATGTTCTGAGTGGTGAGTCAGAATACCTGGGTACAATCTTCAACTGCTCCAACATCATAAGGGAAGAAATACAAACTAGAATCAACTCTGGAAATAAGATATACTATGCACTACAACATCTACTGAAATCAAAGGCGCTATCTCGTAGCCCCAAAATCACAATATACAAAACACTGATCAGACCAGTTGTGCTGTATGGCTCTGAAACCTGGAGTACAACGAAAGGAGACGAAGCCTTGTTACAAACCTTTGAGAACAAACTTTTAAGACGCATCTTTGGACTCATTAGGGATACACAAAGTGGAGAGTGGAAAAGAAGAAGTAACAAAGACATTTATGATATGTTTAAGTCCCCGCTAATAACTGGTATCATGAAGGCTAATAGACTACAATGGCTGGGGCATATAGAAAGAATGGAAGATAATAGGGAAACAAAACTCGCTTACACTCAGGAAATAAATGACCGTAGACCCCGAGGTAGACCAAGAAGACAGTGGAGAGATAATACATGTACAGACCTACAAGCACTTGGAATCAACGACTGGCAAGAGAAGGTCCACCAGAGAGACGAATGGAGACGGATTGTATTTGCAGCAAAGAACCTCAATGGCTCGGAAAGCTGAAGAAGAAGATGTTCTGAAATATCTTATTAAGTAAAGATGGCAGGCGTGGTTCAGGCCATATTATACCCTCTCCTCGAACCCGTAATTGCCGATTAATCAATATACATATATATATATATATATATATATATATATATATATATATATATATATATATATATATATATATATATATATATACACACACACACACACACACACACACACACACACACAAGCTTCATGGGGTGTGTAAGAGGATCCTTGACTTGCTTTCACCATCGGCTGCTAGATTTGCCATGTTTTCAATGTCCCACTAGCGAGGCAATATTTCACCTTCGTAGACCACACACGGGTCCTCTCAGTTCTTGGCCCTTATCCGAGAAGTCTAGATTATCGAGCCCTTAATTCATAACAGCAACAGGTAATACAACAAATCCGTTGTCCTTAGTGTGTTAGCATTCACGCCGTTATTCATACTCGACCGTTTGGTGTTCAGTATGGCCGAATGGAAAATATCTCTGTCTTTGAAACTTCCGGTGTGCTGATGGCCAGATAGTGGGTCCAACCATGTATTGTGTCAGTTGAACTTAGAATGTTGACTTCTCGTCCTTGACTTGGAGATATAAATTACAACACGTCAGAAGTCGGAGTGTGTTCGCCTGATAGCGAAGGACAGTGATAATAGGGTAAGCTGGCCCACACGCAAAATTCAGACCAACGTGGATTACACTCGAATTCAAAGCGAGCGATCGAAAACTAAAATATCTCGACCTTGGGTTGTTAGAATATCCCATACCAATCTGCCCACATGCCAATCTGCCCACAAACCAATCTGCCCACATGCCAATCTGCCCACATAACAATCTGCCCACATACCAATCTGCCCACATAACAATCTGCCCACATAACAATCTGCCCACATAACAATCTGCCCACATATACAATCTGTCCACATAACAATCTGCCCACATAACAATCTGCCCACATAACAATCTGCCCACATAACAATCTGCCCACATAACAATCTGCCCACATAACAATCTGCCCACATAACAATCTGCCCACATAACAATCTGCCCACATAACAATCTGCCCACATACCAATCTGCCCACATGCCAATCTGCCCACATACCAATCTGCCCACATACCAATCTGCCCACAAACCAATCTGCCCACATAACAGCTCTGCTCCGTATCGACGGTGTTACGGACGCAGTTCGTAATCCCGCATACCGCTTTCGAAACATATCTGCATTGGTTTTTTATGAAATGGTGTGGGTGCCGGTCGTTCAGAAAGCAATGGCAAACTACTGAACGTAAACTTGCCCATGAATCACGAACAGCCAAAAAATACTGGGGTTGAATGCTACGTCCGTAAAGGATATGCAACTAACTTTTAACATAACAGCAACGCATTTTGACGTGCCTGTACCTTTTCTCCATCCAGAACACTACATGTAGCAGCTCAGAAGATTATCTCTTCAGCTAAGCTCATAATTCCTGGCCAGAATTACACGAAAGAAAATGCCAAATATATATTTTCCATAGCCAGTTTAATATAACAGAATACACACACGAACGCCTGTCAAGCAATTTGTTTTAGAGCTGTAAAAGCCGGTTAGAATTCCCAGTTTCCTTCCTGGCACACAACAAACACAACTCAACCATGACAAAAGCGCCATGCCCACAACTATACAGCCATATTTCCTGCATATGTTTTTACATGCCATTCTACTCGATTGAAACACATTACGGGCGAATCTAGGAATCAAAAATCAATTTTTCAAATCCATTTTCGCAATTTCCAGTTTTGAGCTGAACATTTTGAAAAGCTTTGATAGAAATGGCTTCCGTTTGTGTTGTTGTTTTGACAAACAGATGATGGTGATGATGATGTACAAGTCTCGCCGGAAGTGGTTCATTTGTGTGGCTGTTGACGTCATGTTGATGTAATTTGACATGGGGAATAGTATTGATGGTTATTTGAGCGTACTTATTGCACTAGTTTGTTGGTTGGTATTGATTTGTTCCGTTCGCTGTTTAGAAGAATCAAGTGTATTTCACGCCTTGACTAGTCGGTCATGCGTCGAAGTACACTTATTCCTGCAGCAAGGCGATGTCGTCATTTCGAGGTGAGAGGTTCGAATAAGAGAAGAGTATCTATAGCTTTCAACTTGTATGTTGTCTGATGTGTCGTCTCCGTGGCGAAGAGGTTACAGACACAATTCGTAGTCACGTATACCCGCGTTCGTAACACATCCGTGCGTGATTTGGTAGCATACCGCCTTGAGTTAGTTTTTGTTGTTGTTTGTTTACATGGTATGGGTGCCAGTCGATCAGAAAGCAATGGCAAACTACTGAACGTTAACTTGCCTAGGTATCACGAACAGCCAAATTTGCCGGGTTTGACCGCTGCGTCCTGTAAATGATATGAAACAACTTTAAGTGTGTCGTCTCTTCTCTACTTCTTGCTTTTACTTTTATTGGCGCCAGATAATACATGTACGTTTATTTATGGAGTTTATGAGCAAAATAAGCATGGTCTTAGCTTGTGTTGCGGTAAGCTACCTTTGGCTATTGTTTAAATATAACGCTATATAAAACAAGCTTAGCATACTCTGCCGCTCAGTTGTGGAACAATCTTCCACAAGAAATCAAAGACACCACCAATCATTATACATACATTCGCAACCTGTTTGAACACTACCTCAGTACAGACTACATGCCCCCATAAACAATAACACAAAAAGACAATAATGGTAACTTATCTCAAACGACAACTAGCCAAAACACATCCCCTTATGTATGGCACGTTACACCCTCCTTAGGTATTTATAATGCCCATGTTAAACACTGCCTCAGTGAGTCATTTGTTATTGATTATTTTTCATGCGTTTTAATGCTATTGTTCTTTTGTTGTCAAAATTTGCATCATAAGTGATTTTGAATGAAAGAATGTATGAGAGGAAATAGAGAAGAAGGGCAGAATGTCAGACGGGCCTGCGTGCCCAATTCTTAACCCTTTGAAAATAAAGACTTTCGTTCGTTCGTTCGTTTGTACTTGAGTAAAAGATTGGCAACGTGCAAGAGTGAAACAAACAACAGTGCAAGAAAGAGATCCTCCACGGGAATAAGTGGATATCGTGTTATAGACCAATGGTCACGGGAATAAGTTGATATCGTGTTATAGACCAATGGTCACGGGAATAAGTAGATATCGTGTTATAGACCAATGGTCACTGGATGGAATAAGTAGATATCGTGTTATAGACCAATGGACAAGGGAATAAGTAGATATCGTGTTATAGACCAGTGGTCAATGGATAGAATAAGTAGATATCGTGTTATAGACCAATGGTCACTGGATGGAATAAGTAGATATCGTGTTATAGACCAATGGAAAAGGGAATAAGTAGATATCGTGTTATAGACCAGTGGTCACTGGATGGAATAAGTGGATATCGTGTTATAGACCAATGGACAAGGGAATAAGTGGATATCGTGTTATAGACCAGTGGTCACTGGATGGAATAAGTAGATATCGTGTTATAGACCAATGGTCACTGGATGGAATATGTAAATATCGTGTCATAGACGAATGGTCACGGGAATAAGTGGATATCGTGTTATAGACCAATGGACACTGGATGGAATAAGTAGATATCGTGTTATAGACCAATGGATACTGGATGGAATAAGTGGATATCGTCTTATAGACCAATGGATAAGGGAATAAGTGGATATCGTGTTATAGACCAATGGACAAGGGAATAAGTAGATATCGTGTTATAGACCAATGGACAAGGGAATAAGTGGATATCGTGTTATAGACCAATGGACAAGGGAATAAGTGGATATCGTGTTATAGACCAATGGACACTAGATGGAAGATGTGACGTCATTACTCCTGCCGCCTTCACATTCCCCAAAATTGTCTGGTACACATTTTAGGTTAGGTCGGTCTGAAAGCGCTTGTCAATATTATTGCTAATAGAACCTCTGTCGCGGAGCAAGCTCGACGGGAGGTTTTCGATCATTAGATGTACCATTTCGCCATATATTTCGGCTTCTTATCTTCCTAACCTTCTTATGGGCATCCATCTCCTGGATCATGACTCTCGGCGTCTTTCTCCTGCTGAGTATTCGCACTCTGACTTCCAGTTTCGAAACTTTATTTTCAATAGTTGAGTTGTGTTGAGTTATGAACCTGTCACAGCATTCGTCCCATTCCCATACGGGCTCAGTACCCATCGTCAACAGACAGTTAAAGAGTACCAATACTAATGGTACCAGTATAACTCTGATTATGTGTCCGCCTGGTCTTTCCTCGGAGTCCTGAGTGTCGGTCAGATCCTCTGGTCACTCTCTGCAGTACCAGTATCTACAGACCATGATGATCATACTGTTCTTCCGCACTATGCACACGGTCCCTAAGGGCCCCGACAACGTCTGACTTAAAATAAACCATTTTTTTTTTAAAATACGTCGCTTCAATGGGGATTCAACCAGTAGTCCTACAAAGCAAGCACGCTAGCTACAGCGCTACCACAGCTGCCAACAAAGCAAGTGATGATTTGTAATCGTGAACTACTTGGTATCTCATGAGTTAACACTTTACACCAATTCATTTATTATGTGCCATGCCTGTAAACGTGGGTGGTCATGTTTGGGCATCTTATACGATCAAGGGAATCGAGGATCAGCTCTGTAAGTCATCACAATCCCCTTGTTCTTGCTCCACCACCCAATCTTGCCAGTTGTCACCAAGTTCTCCAGTTGATGTCTTCTCAAAACGTGCCCAAAATATGTGACTGTCTATTTCTAATTTCTCTAATTAGTTTACGGTTTTCATTTGCCTCTTATAGGACTTGCTCATTGGTTTATCTGTCTGCCAATGATACTCTTCGCATTTTCCTCAGAATCCACTTTTTTTCAGCCATTTGATGTTTTTCAGCTTGTCTGCTATTCGTCCGCATTTAACCTCCATACAAAGGTCCAGATTCCACCAATACGGAAGCAGATTAGAATAATCACGTGAGTAATATTTTGATGAGGATGTGTTAGATCTCCACATATTCTAGGTCACGGCAACATGAGCTGAGTTGGCCAGTTGCTTTCATCGCTGTCATTATGTTTGTTTTCCTCATACTTATACAAAACTGCTGAAGGTTATCAATGACATGCGGATGGGTCGAGCCACAAGTAGGGGTCAGTAATGGACCCTTTAATACGTCCTAATGATCACTGGACATATGGTGCTAGGTCCACAGACCACACGCTGCCCGCTGGGTGACGTGGTCAAAACCTCGCCGGCCAACTTTGCTTCCCCAAACATGTCTTCATCCCCATTTTAGATTGGATCGACCTGTGCGCCAAGTCTGTTTTAAAATTTCGCCTTCATGTGAATTCAAACTCAAGAACGTAGGTCATCATGGCCGAAGGATAATAGCGCGTGTTCTTGAACATCCGGAGTGCTGATGCCGAGGTAAGCGGTTCAACCCCCACACCGGACAGTTGGACTAAAATGTTGATCTATCGTCCTTGACTTTGGGGCGTTAATTACAAGTACCTCTGAAGTCGGAGTGGGTTCGCCTGATGGCGAGGGACACTGTTAATAGAGAAAGCTAAGCCACAGGCAACATTCAGGCCGGCACTACTAGAAGAAGTGTATATGGACTACGCTTGATTTCAAAGGGAGCGGATGCAAATTTTAAAAAAAACACCCAGAACTTCTGGTCGGCAAGCGAGCTCTAACTACTAATGTTATCATGGCTCTCCCTCCAGAGCCAAATTGATAAAACAACAAATGAATATTACCAATACCTAGAATTGAACTTGGGTCGCTGCTTTGAGAAGCCAGCAAGCTAATCGACCATGCCACCGCAGCTCCATCAATACAGTAAATCTGCTAATAAATGAAATTCCCTAGTTCTCTCCGAATAATGAATTCGGACAGGAAGCCACACTGCCCGCTGAAGGATTCCAATGGATAGGCAGCTTGTCTGGAGAAAATAACAAGTCCAGATTTAGGAGCTCTTCACTTGAAGGCACCAGTTTCTTTGGTAAGCTCTCAAGGACATCTTGAAAGGTTCGATTGAATACTGGACGTAATGGGAATTACACGCCAGGATAGGCGTTTCTCAATTAGGGGCTCTCTCCTGCCAGGGGAACAATGAGATGGGATTAGATTGGCACATCTGGGGCCTGTAGACAATCGTCCGAATTCATAGAACTTAATCAGTGATAGAACGACATGGTCTGATGGCCAGACGTTGTCTGGGAGGTATTGTGTTCTGTGTGTTTATGTGTTTCTTTGAATGTGTGTATGTGTGTGTGATTTTGAAAAAGGGCTAAGGTCATTGCGCAATGATACCTGTTTTAATTGCACGACTCTCCTCATATAGATCACACATTGAGATTGGCAACACAGTTTAAGAACTACTAGCACAATGACTCAGTGTGTGTGAAGCTAGAATAATGTCTTTCCTTTTCTTCTTTCTTCGCCCTACCCACTCGGTTATATACCCACCTACCTAAATACTACAACTTTCTATCCACTTAAATACCCCTTTACGAATCTACTTTTCTAAATGTGTCTTTCAACCTGCCTGTTTGTCTGTCTGTCTACATTTCTATCTGTCTATAGGTCTGTCTACCTGCCTGGCTGTCTGCCCCTCTGTCTGTCTGTCTGCCTCTGTGTCCGTCTGCCTGCCTCTCTGTCGATTTGTCTGCTTGTCTGCCTAGTTGCCTATCTACATGCATGGCTGCCTGCCTTTCTGTCTGTCTGCTGCCTCCCTCTCTCTCTATTTGTCTATCTGTCTGCCTGCCTGGATGCCTGCCTCTCTGTCTGTCTGTCTGTCTGTCTGTCTGTCTGTCTGTCTGTCTGTCTGTCTGGCTGTCTGTCTGTCTGTCCGTCCGTCTGTCTGTGTCTGTCGGTCTGTCTGTCTGTGTCTGTCTCTGTATGTCTGTCTATAGTTTTTTCGATCTTGTCTGTCCATCTGGAAATGAACACATTCTACATATGTCAAAACGTAAGGCATTTTCAAGGAACATCAAGATGTCCACTTACATAACGTCGTCTTTAAACGTACCATTTACATATTTAGATAACTAAGTGACGCAGATTACGACGAAAATAGACTGATCCTAAACCGGGTAATTGAAAAAAAAAGCTCTTCCTGGGATATCTTCGTACAATATTTGACTGAATGGTCCTGGACATTCCAAGGGATTTGTTGAGAAAGGGAAATAATTCAATTAACCCTTGTTTGTCATGGGTTAGCGGACATTAGAGAGCCGGATGTTGGGTCATTGTGATCCCTGCTTCAGACAATCCATCAATAAGAACTATCCCATAATTTCCTGGGTTTGTTGAGTTGAGTTGTAATTATCGACTCGTGAATTTTATTCGATGCAAATATTTCTTCGCTCCCAAAGAAGAGGCGAAAACATTCAGAAAGAAGAAGAACGAAGAAACCGGAAGGGAAGGAAAACAATAAAAAGACAAATGAAATATTTATTATGAAAATAACGTAGACGTTGCCAGGAAGAAGGCCCCCCCGAGGAGAAATTGATAGAATGAAGGTATGGAGTGAAAGACAGTTCCGGAATGTTAAAGTTAGTTGCATATCGTTTACAGGACGTCGCAGTCAGCCCTAGCATATTTTGTCAGTTTGTGATTTCTTGACAAGTTTACGTTTAGTAGTTTGCCATTGCTTTCTGAATGACCGGCACTCATACCATTGAATGAAAACTAGAGCAAGGTGTTCTGCTTCCAAATCGCCCGCAGCTGTGTTTCGTACGAGGTATGTGGTATTATGAAAAGATACATCAAAACAGACAATTGTTGGCAATTACCAAACGCTGTCATCTACTGCTTAAAGAACCTTGCGGGGTAGGACAGAGGGATCTTTAGCCTGAGGAATGAATGCCGTATGGCTAGTGCAGTCGCCGCGAATTGTGCAGGTTAGGGTTTTCTTTTTTCCCCCAAAAGAAAAAAAAAATCCACATCTTACCAAGGTTTCGAACCCGGGACACCCGTAGGTGAACCCGGCATTCTAATCATTCGGCCAGCCACTCCTCAACAACTGGCCTGGTAATATCATGAGAACGATAGGGTGTGGGTTCGAACCTGGGCTCGTCGCTTGCCATAATGAATGACAGAGTGGCCACCTATCCCTCCCTGCTGTTGAACCTACAAATGGTGATGGCGATATCATTTCACATACCCAATAACAGGAATGGTGTATAACCACTAAAATATGGCTAAAACCAAAGACATCTGGCTATTTAATTAAACACGTATGGGAATGTCCTGAGGGCAGTGATGTCGGTTCTTGACTCAACTCAACATGCTACCCAGTAATAAGTGTATACGTGATGTTCATGTTAGTTGCTTCTTCGAACGTAACTCATTAAGTGTCATAGGCTTATATATCGCCAAATTATTGTCATTACGAAACGCTGCCTCAATAAAAAGATCACAACAGTAATTGCCCCTCAGCTACCTCCTTTAATTTGATATACAATATGACTGCTATCATATAACAACTTTTAGGTGATAAATGTGACAAACCCCTACTTTCCATTTTCCGCCACCCATTTTTGTTCCGTCCAAACCCACTTTTTGTTTGACACGGAATCTGTTAAATATAAATTAGAGAACACTTTGAGGCAACAAAGACAGCTCATAAACAAACGTACATGTATTGTTTGGCGTTCACAGAAGTAGAAGAACGAAGTAGAAACAAGAGCGCGGACTAGACATGTGTTATTTCAATGGTTAGATACGAATTCAACAGGGTGTTCTTTCCCCGCTGATTCTACCAAGCCCGTTCCCTTGGCTGTGGTTTCGCTAGATAGTAGATAGGGACAGTGAGAAAGAAGACCCTGTCGAGCTTGACTCTAGTCTGACTTTGTGAAGACACATGAAGGTGTAGCATAGGTGGGAGCGCAAGCGCAATTGAAATACCACTACTTTTATCGTTTCTTTACTTATTCAGTCATTCTCGCTCGTCGCGAGATCCGCACAATGGAAGGATGGGAGATTTGCTCGCAACAGACGAGCAATATCTCCGGCGATATCTCTGGCGGGCCTATTCCCGGTGGTCGCGGGATCCGCAAAAGTCAGGCGGGGAGTCTGACGATAGTGCACGCTTTACACAGGTCCGGACACTTGTGGTTGACAGATGTGCGCGACCCTACGGTTTAGGCGCGTACGAGGTCCTCACCTATGGGACTTGGCTGAACGCCTCTAAGCCGGGTCCCTTGGGTTCCAGGGTCTGGCCATCACTCGCCACCTGCTCGTGGTGGCGAGGTCTCGGAGGTTGACGCTGAGCCGCCAGCGTCTGCAGCCTACCTTGTGCCAGACGTATTGGTTACCCATTCCTCTAGAAAACACAAGAATAGGCCGAGAGAGGGAACATGTCGTTTGGGCACCACATGTTTCTCTGAAGCTCTGCCCAGGCATTGTGATGGAATATTGGCCACATTCCAACTCACATACTTTGGTCTGTCAAGACTGCAAGGTGCCACTCAGATACGAATTCTGTCCATATTCCATAGTTATGTTGTCATGTGGATGATAGACCTGGCTAATGAAGACATGGTGTTTTAGAGTGTCTAGTCGGTCATGCGTCGAAGTACACATGTTCCTGCAGTGAGGCGCTTTTGTCATTTGGAAGTGACAGGTTCAAAACCCGATTGCTAATTATAGTTTTCAATTGTTATGTTGTCTAATGAATCATCCCTGGTCTAGGGGTTACACGACTTTCTCCGTAATCCCGTATACTCTCGTGAGTAACGGGGTGTGTAATCAGGCCGCTCAGAAAGCAATGGCAAACTACTCAGCCAAACAATACATCGAGTGTGTTTATTTCAGAATTAAAATTGTGTTTAGTTTCAAAAACATCTCATGGAAAATAAAAGAATGATGTCTGCGGCTAAATTACACAAAAGACGTGGTTTTGACATAAATAAGACAGATGACCCAAGGAACATAATCTCCGTCTCCCTACAATTTAATTCTATTATCTTCTTTTGTCCTCTAATCCTCTGTTTGCCGAACACTACTTGATTGAATATATTTATCATTCCAACAAGTTTCTCCTATCTTGGACACGTGATAACAGATGATGGCGGAAGTGAAACATAAATCAAAAAGAGAACAGGCGTGGTCAAGAATGCTTTCAACAGCATGAAATCAGTATTAACATCTAGAGAGTCTAACAAAGCATTAAAAATGAGAATTGTCAAATGTTAAGTATATTCAGCACTACTATCTGGAGCGGAAGCCTGGACATTGAACAAGCAATTATAAAGTAGAATAGAGGTCCTGGAGATGTGGATATACATACGAATATGTTGTATTGCATAGAAACAAAAACATTCAAATACGGAGGTTCTAGAAGAACTGGGAATTAAAACAGAGTTGATGAAAAACATAAAATGAGGCAAGTGAATTATTTTGGTCAAGTCAAAAGACATATAACACTTTTATTTTTATTTTTTTTAAAACAACTATACTGGAGGGTAAGGTTGAACGCAAATGAGAAAGAGGTAGACAATGATATAAGTGGGAAGATAACATCAAGAGATAGATGAACAGAAATCTGACAGATTGTACAGTCATGGCGAGAGACAGACAGTGTTGGAGATCGATGGCAGCCAACTTTCATTGTTGAGACGGCACCTGATTGATGATATAATAGCCTAGTTGACGCGGCTTGCTATTGTTCTATTGTCTAGTTGACGCGGCTTGCTATTGTTCTATTGTCTAGTTGACGCGGCTTTCTATTGTTCTATAGTCTAGTTGACGCGGCTTTCTATTGTTCTATTGTCTAGTTGACACGGCTTTCTATTGTTCTATTGTCTAGTTGACGCGGCTTTCTATTGTTCTATTGTCTAGTGTGTCTCTATTTCTGTCTTATACTTCTTTGAGTTCAAAACAATACATGCGTGTCTATTACAGAACTAAAACTGTGTCAAGTTTCCGAAACATCTCAGGGAAAATAAACGAATGATGTCTGTGGCGCACTTAGACAAAAGGCGCGGTTCCGACGTAAACAAGATAAATGACGCAGAGCTCCCAAAGTCCCTTCAGACAGACATCTATCAACCAAAATATCTTTAAAATGTCGCTGCGAAATATGACCATTCTGATATCTTTAAATGTATCATTAATAAGAGGATTCCTAAGGAGAATGCGTTTGTATTGAAACAGAATGGTCGCAATAGAACGACTCTAGACATAATGTTAAATAGGGATTGTGTCTGTAAATTGTAAAGTGAGATTATCTTAATTTCAAAGTCTTCTTGTCTGGCAACTTAAGATACGCGTTGACAGGCAATATCTGAAAATGTCCGGGCATAAAAGTCATTGGAAATAAGTAATAGTACGCCCAATGTCTGAGAGGAGACATTATCATCTTCAGAGACTCCTGGTCGACTTCTATAATTCCCCGAGCGCAGTGATGGCGGTTCTTGACTCAACTCAGCTTAATTCATCGTTAGTAACGGGATGTCGTTAATAAGGGAGATCGTTAGTAAGGAAGATTGTTAGTAAGGGAGATCGTTATTAAGTAAATAAGGCACAGTAATAAACTCTTTTACACCTGTCGCATTGGGGCGGGAGTGTTATTGTATTTAATAGGGTGCTATGCTCATAATAACATGAACGCGGTCGGACGAGAGTGCGACGCCTGCGTCCGTCCTACGCACTCCCTGGAAAAGACTGACCCCCTATTCATCATTGCACTAAGTTCTACGAAATGCAATGGCCCTATCACATCACAGGGTCACAACAGGTCCCTACTTAGGGAACCGTGTTTAACGCGCATTGGGCGCATGGTACTGAACCCATATTTGTATAGACCAACCGATGGGTGATGGGGGTCATTATCGCTCCGCCAGTCTTTACTTCCTTAAACATTTCCTGGTACTCATGTTAGGCTACGTTGTCCTGTGAGCCCAGTCTAGATCAAAACCTGGAATGCGCATCCGTGGCTGGAACCTACGACCATCAGGACGACAGGAGAATTTCTGGGGTAGATCGCTGGCTGGTGTTTGAATCTAGTTTCAGTGACTTACAACATTCCTTCATCTCTTTCTTTTTTGGTCTGGAGCAGACTCCGACGACCACGATTTACCGATCATCTCTGTCACAACAACGCATTAAAAAATGAGAATTGTCAAATGATACGTTTATTCAACACTACTGTATGGCGCGGAAGCCTGGACATTGAACAAGCAACTAGAAAGTCGAAAAGAAGTCCCGGAGATGTGGATATACAAACAAATATGTCGTTTTTCATGAGAAACAAACCAATCAAATGCAGAGGTTCTAGAAAATATGGGAATGAACAGAGAATTGATGAAAGAAATAAAGAGGAGGCAAGTGAAATATTTTGGCCACGTTAAAAGACAAGATAATCTTATTTAAAAAACCGTACTGGAGGGCAAGGTTAAGGGCAAGCGAGCAAGAGGTAGACAACGATACAAGTGGGAATATAACATCAAGAGATGGACCAACATCAGGCTGACAGAATGTATGTCATGGCGAGAGACAGACAGTGTTGGAGATCCATTGCAGCCAACCTTCATTGTAGAGACGGCACCTGATTGATTGATTGATTGATCGGAAATTGAGTGCCATGGCTGAATATCGGAAAACTGAGTGCTGTGTCCGTGTATCGGAAATTGAGTCTCGTGCCAGTATATAAGAAATTGAGTGCCTTGTCTACTCCTATATATCGGAAATTGAGTGCCGTGTCTGTACACTAGAAATTGAGTGCCGTGTCTGCATATTGGAAATTGAATGCCATGTCAGTACACTAGAAATTGAGTGCCATGGTTAAATATCGCTATAGCCTTACCCCCGCTAGAGACAAGACATGGAGAAGATGCAGTGAGAAAACTAAACATGACCCCCGCTAGAGACAAGACATGGAGAAGATGCAGTGAGAAAACCAAACCTTACCCCCCGCTAGAGACAAGACATTGAGAAGATGCAGTGAGAAAACTAAACATGACCCCCGCTAGAGACAAGACATGGAGAAGATGCAGTGAGTAAACTAAACATGACCCCCACTAGAGACAAGACATGGAGAAGATGCAGTGAGAAACCCAAACCTTACCCCCGCTAGAGACAAGACATGGAGAAGATGCAGTGGGAAAACTACACATGATCCCCGCTAGAGACAAGACATGGAGAAGATATAGTGAGAAACCCAAACCTTACCCCCGCTAGAGAGAAGACATGGAGAAGATACAGTGAGAAACCCAAACCTTACCTCCGCTAGAGACAAGACATGGAGAAGATGCAGTGAGTAAACTAAACATGACCCCCACTAGAGACAAGACATGGAGAAGATGCAGTGAGAAACCCAATCCTTACCCCCGCTAGAGACAAGACATGGAGAAGATGCAGTGAGAAACCCAAACCTCACCCCCGCTAGAGACAAGACATGGAGAAGATGCAGTGGGAAAACTACACATGATCCCCGCTAGAGACAAGACATGGAGAAGATATAGTGAGAAACCCAAACCTTACCCCCGCTAGAGAGAAGACATGGAGAAGATACAGTGAGAAACCCAAACCTTACCCCCGCTAGAGAGAAGACATGGAGAAAATACAATGAGAAACCCAAACCTTACCCCCGCTAGAGACAAGACATAGAGAAGATGCAGTGAGAAACCCAAACCTTACCCCCGCTAGAGACAAGACATAGAGAAGATGCAGTGAGAAACCCAAACCTTACCCCCGCTAGAGACAAGACATGGAGAAGATACAGTGAGAAATCCAAACCTTACCCCCTCTAGAGAGAAGACAAGGATAAGATACAGTTATAAAACTGAACATGACCCCCACTAGAGACAAGACATGGAGAAGATGCAGTGAGAAACCCAAACCTTACCTCCGCTAGAGACAAGACATGGACAGTTGAATGGGCGATCGATGCCGGTCTCATGTTATTTTTAAAACGAAAGAAGGACAACAAAACGGAAGAATCCTCTTTATTGATTTTATGTCTTTCCCGTAGCTATAAATAGATGGAAGCCATGAGCTGTATTATGAGGAATTACTTAGTGCCTTCGTTGCGCTCTGTCTGCAGTTGAGATGTGCTGGAAATCCGTGGACGGGAGATTGCCTGTACAAATGTAGGAAAACCGGGGACGGGGCGTTTCTCTGTACAACCGTAGGATATCCGGGGACGGGACATTTCTCTGTACAATTGTAGGGAACCCGGTGACGAGATATTTCTCTGCACAACTGTAGGATACTAGGGGACTGGAGATTTCTCTGTACAACTGTAGGAAACCAGTGGACTGGGGATTTCTCTGTACAACTGTAGGAAGCCCGGAGATATGACATTTCTCTGTACAACTGAAGGACACCAAGGGGCTGGAGATTTCTCTGTACCACAACTTAAAATAAATATTGAGTTACCATTTCTCTGTCCAACTAATAGGAAATTGGTATCTAGAGTTTTCTACGTGAAATGTGATTTAAACCCGATAATTCTAAATTTCTTTGTAAATCGCATGGAAAATATGGTGTACCTAGTTGTTATTTTAAACACTTTTAGCCACATACTTATATTTGGTTTACCTAGTAAGTTAGTCGCCGGTCTCCCTGGCTAGGAGTTAACGAATTTCTCTGTAATCCCGTATATTCACGTGGGTAATGCAGCTACGTGAGATTCGGCAGCGGATCGCGTCGCGTTGGTTACTTACGGGGTATGAGAGCCGGTCGCTCAGAAATCAATGGCAAACTACTGAGCGTAATCTTGCCAAGACATCAACAGCTGCTTAAAAATGCTGTTGGTGACTGTAATGTCCTGTAAAGGATGTGCGAAACAACAACAAAAAAGTAAGTTAGTCAACAGCGGTGGCCTAGAAGCTAGCAGATTGACTACCGCCTCGATGGTCATGCGTCCAATTCCCACATGGTCGAATTGTTTTATATAGATTCAGGAATCCCATGTTGACCAAGCTTCAAATGGATGTCCGGAAATGTCACGGGCACTGATGTGGGGCTAGCACCATTTACAAAATGCGCCTTGTTCAAATCCCAAGTATATCCCATAATTTCAACAGGATATTACAAACACGGCATGTACTGTACAGGACGTTGCAATCACATCAATTACCCTTATTTGTTGTTTGCGATTTACTAGGTAATTTTCCTTCAGTAGTTTGCCATTGCTTTCTATACGAGGAGTCAAAGTTGAAGTATAGCGGACCGGTGTTTGGAAGGAACCCACTACGTCGCTGTTAGAAGAGTAAATTTAAGGGTGTTAACACTCTCAGCCATGCCGACCTTTTACGATTTTGTAAAGCATATCTACTTACCTTTCTACCTATCCATCCATCATGTGCCATGCCAGTAAGCGTGGGCGGTCGTGATTAGCCATTTCACTCGATCATCAGAGTCGTGGATCAGCTCCGTGTTCCTGTCTCGACCATAACACGTAGTCAAGCCCTCCAGGTATTTACATCTCTGTCTTCCGCTTGTTCACTTCCCCTCGATCTTGCCAGTTGTCACCTATACCATCTTCCTTGTCGGGTTGTCTGTCTACCTGCCCGCCTGTCTGTCTGTCTATCTAGCTGACTGCCTGGCTGCCAGTCTGCCTGCTTGTCTATCTAACTCTCTGTCTTTTTGTTTGATTGCCTATCTGCTTGCCTGTCTGTCTGTCTAACAGTCTGTCTGTTTGTTTAATATTCCATCTTCAAGTTTTTCTGTGTGTTCATGTCTGTCTTCCTGTATACCTATCTGACTATCTGTCTGACTGCCTATTTGCAGGTCTGTCTGCCTGCCTGCCTGGCTGTCTCTCTGCCTGCCTGTCTGTCTGTCTGTTTGTCCCTCTGTTTATCTCTCTGTCTGTCTATCTGACTGTCTACCTTCTAGTCTGTATCTCTCTGCCTATTGTGTTTGCTTGTCCTCTCGGCCTGTTTGTCTATCAGTCTGTCTGCTTCCCCCCCCCCCTCCCATCATCTAGCCATCAGCAGCCACAAGCGTATCCCCAGCAATGACCTTGCAACCTAATTACAGCAACCAATAAATTCGCCTCTGTTCCAGACACGAACGCGTTGACTCTGTCCCTGTCACCATTTCCGGCTGCGCCTGTGAATCAGAAATGGCGTCCGTGTGTTTGAAGCCAAAGTCAAACAGTTGTTAGACGCTTCGCTAAGTGTTGCTATGTGACTTCATCCTTGCCCTAGCAACTGGGGCTTATCGAGATGAATGATCCGTTATTCTTCCATCACCCTCGCAACGAAGCCGGCTGTTGTTGACACCTCTTTCCCCGCCGTGACAATCCCAGACGCAAATTCTACAGGGAACCCGGTTTTGCAAGCGCCACTTCTAATCTTGGTGGCCATTTCGTGGGGGATCTTCAAAACGTGTTTGTGTTCGTTATATGTTTGTAGTGATTGACTTATAGTATATCGGAAATTTTTTGAGTTATGCGGATGGAGAGAATGCACAGCCTGCGATTATAAGTAAGAAGACAAGCGTAAAGCATTCAGAGACGTGGTTCCTGAGACGAATGTTGGCAAATTCCTTGAACTGTCAGGGTAACTAATAGTGATTGCCTGTTAGAGACTAATGAAACTATAACATTTTATACAGAAATAAGAAAGAGAAAAAAATTTTTTGGGTCATGTGATGAGAAGCGAGGTATTAGAGAAGATCGTAACAACTGGAAAGATCGATAGGAAGAGAGGTATTAGAGACCATCGTGACAACTGGAAAGATCGATAGGAAGAGAGGTCGAGGCAGAGGCAGACCAAGAGAAATGATGCGAAATGAACAAAGACGGTGGAATTGAGGAATATCATCAGATGATTTGATCGAGAACACCAACCACCAAGATCTGTGACATGGCAGCTGACAAGGTTTGATTTAAGTATAACGACGTCACGCTTGTCTGCCGCCCCGGAGGTCAGGAGATCGAACTAGCATCGAGACGGATGTTTAAAACTGACCATTGGCTCCCAGATATATCCGATCTAACAAAATAAACGGGTACCAGCAAATATATAGGGAGGTAAAAGTAGCCAATGTGATATTAACCATATCAATATCGAGGGTTAACTTGTCTATACAAATTTGGGGTAGCACCATATATCTAATAAGATTGAAAGCGCGTGAATAGGATCCTTTACATTTACTTGTATACCTAAGCCAGTTCTGAGGATAGAAAATCACCCCTAGTTGACCAAACCCCACTTGTAGCCCTCCTAGTTGATGAGTCTCAACAAATCCTGATTAAGTATAGGTGTCTCGCATTACATTCACATTGTGGGGGTGGTGGTGTAATGGTTTGGGAGTTACGCTGACAATGGCAAAAGCACGGAAGGATGACGGTTGGATGCTAGCGCTCGCCTATCGCTGATGGAGGAAAAGATAGGTCAAGTATTCCTCAAGCCTAGCAAATGTGATATTACTAACACTCCACATACTAACAGCAGGTGTTCGCTGAGGGTCTTGTGGTCCTGGGTTCGCTCCTCATCAGACAGGTTCAAATCTATCAGAATTACCAGAGCTCCCAGGTCGACCCAGCCTAACATGAGTGCCAGGACATCTCATGGAAAGTAAAAGAACTGACCACTTCAACCAGTAAAAGAACTGACCACCTCAACCAGTGAAAGACCTGACAACCTCAACCCGTGAAAGAACTGACCACCTTAACCAGTAAAATAACTGACCACCTCAACTAGTGAAAGAACTGACCACCTCAACCAGTGAAAGAACTGACCAATTCAACCAGTGAAAGAACTGACCACCTCAACCACTGAAATAACTGACCACCTCAACCAGTGAAAGAACTGACCACCTCAACCAGTGAACGAACTGACCACCTCAACCAGTAAAAGAACTAACCACCTCAACCAGTGAAAGAACTGACCACCTCAACCAGTGAGAGAACTGACCACCTCAACCAGTAAAAGAACTGACCTCAACCAGTAAAAGAACTGACCACCTCAACCAGTAAAAGAACTGACCACCTCAACCAGTAAAAGAACTGACAACCTCAACCAGTAAATGAACTAACCACCTCAACCAGTAAAAGAACTGACCACCTCAACCAGTAAAAGAACTGACCACCTCAACCAGTAAAAGAACTGACCACCTCAACCAGTAAAAGAATTGACCACCTCAACTAGTAAAGGAACTGACCACTTCAACCAGTAAAAGAACTGACCACCTCAACCAGTAAAAGAACTGACCACCTCAACCAGTAAAAGAACTGACCACCTCAACCAGTAAAAGAACTGACCACCTCAACCAGTAAAAGAACTGACCACCTCAACCAGTAAAAGAACTGACCACCTCAACCAATGAAAGAACTGACCACCTCAACCAGTGAAAGAACTGACAACCTCAACCCGTGAAAGAACTGACCACCTTAACCAGTAAAAGAACTGACCACCTCAACCAGTGAAAGAACTGACCACCTCAACCAGTGAAAGAACTGACCAATTCAACCAGTGAAAGAACTGACCACCTCAACCACTGAAATAACTGACCACCTCAACCAGTGAAAGAACTGACCACCTCAACCAGTGAACGAACTGACCACCTCAACCAGTAAAAGAACTGACCACCTCAACCAGTGAAAGAACTGACCACCTCAACGAGTGAGAGAACTGACCACCTCAACCAGTAAAAGAACTGACCTCAACCAGTAAAAGAACTGACCACCTCAACCAGTAAAAGAACTGACCACCTCAACCAGTAAAAGAACTGACAACCTCAACCAGTAAATGAACTAACCACCTCAACCAGTAAAAGAACTGACCACCTCAACCAGTAAAAGAACTGACCACCTCAACAAGTAAAAGAACTGACCACCTCAACCAGTAAAAGAATTGACCACCTCAACTAATAAAGGAACTGACCACTTCAACCATAAAAGAACTGACCACCTCAACCAGTAAAAGAACTGACCACCTCAACCAATAAAAGAACTGACCACCTCAACCAGTAAAAGAACTGAACACCTCAAACAGCGAGTGCCGATTTGTCTACAGAAACATGGATTTAGCTCCACATGCCCCATGCGCCTTAGTTACAGTAAGTTAGTTGCGCACGTAGAGCGCCCTGGTCATCCACTGCACCTGTATTCGTCTCCAATCGTCTCGACTTGTCTTGCCACTGGACTCAGATGGACTCAGGCGAGAGAGTGAGGTCGACGAATTGCGCAACTCTTCCTCACTTTAATCCAAGTCATAGCGCAAGTCATTCTTCATCCAACGTCACATATCACCTTCAAGCCCTGTGGCGATGGGCGAGCGGCAAAGCGGCAGGCGTGGGTACGCTGGCAGCCGTAGTCGCAGACCTGCACACAGGCGGCTCAGGCCATATGGTCGTCTTCTACTGACCGGAGCAGCAGTGGGATTCGGCAGCCCCCTGAGCGACTGAGCAGCCCTCTATAGGAACACACTGCTCACCTCCATAGCATGAGGAAGGGGCTAGAAAAGGTGCCCTAAACATTGTCTGCTTCATCACTACCTAACCAGCTAGCCGCGGTTGGTGGGTACCCTAAACTGCGGTCGACATACAAAGAAAGATAAAACAAGCAAAGCTAAAAGAGTAAACCATATTCCCTTAACAATTGGAACTTGGAATGTACGCACCCTACTTGACAGAGACGGCGCGTCGGGTCCAGAGAGACGAACAGCACTGATTGGGAGAGAGCTCGGCAGGTACAACATCGACATTGCAGCCTTGAGCGAGACACGACTTGCAGAAGAAGGCCAAATCTGTGAAATTGGTGCCGGCTACACATTTTTCTGGAGTGGAAGGAAAAGCGAGGAAAGACGCCAATCCGGTGTGGGATTTGCCATTAAGTCGGCCCTGGTCGGCAAATTAGCTGGATTTCCAAAGGCTGTAAACGACAGGCTCATGACCATGAAGTTGCCTCTGCTGAATGGAAGGAAGCACGCAACCATTGTGAGTGTCTACGCACCAACTATGACCAACGAAGATGATGTCAAGAATAAGTTCTATGAGGACCTGCACAATGTATTAACATCTGTTCCCAAAGGAGACAAACTTATACTCCTTGGGGATTTCAATGCCAGAGTAGGCACGGACACCACCTCTTGGAGTGGCATTATTGGAAAGCATGGAGTCGGAAATTGTAACAGCAATGGACTCCGCCTCCTTCAGACTTGTGCCGAACATGATCTCCTGATTACGAACACAATTTTCCGTCTCCCCATGAGAAATAGGACATCGTGGATGCACCCTCGCTCGAAACACTGGCACCTCATTGACTATGTCATCGTCAGGAGGAGTGACAGACAAGACGTTCGAGTGACAAAATCCATGTGTGGTGCCGAATGTTGGACAGACCATCGTCTCATTGTCTCGAAAATGAACATCCACATCAGGCCACCACGGCGTCCTCAAGGGGCGAAAATGCAAACAAAGCTAAATGTCACCCGCCTAAACAGCAAGAAAATGCAGCAGTCGTTTGAAAATATGCTGGAAGACCGCCTCAAGCCCAATGCTGAAGCTAAACAGGATACAGAAACAGAATGGAGAGCCCTAAAGGACACGGTTTACAACACTGCTATGGAAATCCTGGGTCCAGCCCCCCGAAAGCATAAAGACTGGTTTGATGAAAATTCCGAAGACATCAACCAATTGCTGGCCGAGAAACATCTTCTCCTCAAGGCACATTTGAATGACCCAAAGTCAACGTCAAAAAAAGATGCTTTCAAGAACATTCAGAGAGTAGTGCAGCAGAAACTTCGGCACATGCGGGACTCCTGGCTGAGCAGCAAAGCTGATGAAATTCAGGGCTTTGCTGACAGACACGATATGAAAAACTTCTACGACTCACTGAAAGCGGTCTATGGTCCTTCATCACCAGGCATAGTTCCCCTCCTCAGTGCAGACGGGGGAACATTGGTCACCGATAAGAAAGAAATCCTCCAACGCTGGGCAGAGCATTTCAGCAAAATCTTAAATGCAACTTCCTTCTTCGATGATGAAACCATCAATTGCCTTCCTCAAGTTCCCACCAATGAGACTCTTGATGACCTGCCAACCATAGTGGAAATAAACAAAGCCATCCAGCAACTCTCCAGCGGCAAGGCACCTGGTCCTGACTCCATCCCAGCAGAGATATACAAGGCAGGTGGGCCGGTCCTAACAGAGCAGCTTCACCAAGTCTTCACAAACATATGGATGAACGAGACCATGCCACAAGATTTTAAGGACGCGTCAATAGTCCACCTTTACAAACGTAAAGGAAACCGCCAATCCTGTGACAACCACCGAGGCATCTCCTTGCTTTCAATTGCAGGGAAGATACTCGCCAGAATTCTTCTCAATCGCCTCACAGCCCATCTCGATCAAGGTCTTCTTCCTGAGAGTCAATGTGGCTTCAGAAAAGAACGTGGAACTGTTGACATGATTTTCGCTGCAAGGCAGCTGCAAGAGAAATGTCAGGAACAGAACTGCGAAATGTTCTCCACTTTCATTGACCTTACCAAGGCTTTTGATACAGTCAGCAGAGAAGGACTGTGGAAGATTATGGCAAAATATGGCTGTCCACGAAAGTTTGTCCAAATAGTGCGGCTATTTCATGACGGCATGCAGGCAAGAGTACAGGAAAATGGTGAGCTGTCTGAACCCTTTCCTGTCACCAATGGAGTGAAGCAAGGATGTGTCCTGGCACCAACACTGTTCAGCCTCATGTTTTCAGCCATGTTGATGAATGCCTTCGAGAACGACGACATTGGAATAGACATCAACTACCGTATGGATGGAAAGTTATTCAATCTCAGAAGGCTGAAAGCTAAAACCAAAATTAACAGTGGCACCGTCAGAGAGCTCCTGTTTGCTGATGATTGCGCTCTATACGCCAACTCAGAGGCGGACATGCAACATAATGTTTCAGCTTTCTCACATGCCTGTGCCAACTTTGGGCTCAATATCAACTTGGAGAAGACTGTAGTTATGTACCAGCCAGCTCCAGGGAATAATCACACTGTGCCGAATATCAAAGTGAATGATCATAGACTAAGTGTTGTGGACAAATTTACCTATCTTGGCAGCACCCTGTCACAAGCTGCCACAATCGATGACGAAGTGAATGCAAGAATCTCCAAGGCCAGTGCAGCCTTTGGCAGACTGTACAAGAATGTATGGGATAGAACTGGAATAAGCCTGCAAACAAAGCTAAAAGTCTACAAAGCAGTTGTATTATCCACACTGCTATATGCTTGTGAAACCTGGACTGTTTATCAGCGACACGCTAGGAAATTAAACCACTTCCACACAGTCTGCCTAAGGAAGCTACTGAAGATTAAATGGCAAGACAAGATTCCAGACACTGAAGTCCTAGAAAGAGCATCCATGCCCAGTATCCACACTCTACTGATGAAGAATCAGATTCGCTGGGCTGGTCACCTGACTCGCATGCCAGATCACAGGCTCCCTAAACGAATTTTTTACAGCGAACTGCGTTGTGGTAAACGCTCCCAAGGTGGCCAGAGGAAACGTTTTAAAGACACTCTGAAAATTTCACTGAATGCTTTTGGAATTCATCATGACACCTGGGAGGCTGCAGCCAGAGACCGAAATTCGTGGCGTGCATCATTGCGCAAAGGTGCAGTCATATGCGAGGCAACCAGGACTGCAAGAGCTGTGAAGAAAAGGCAGGACAGAAAAACCACTGCAGGAAATCCTCCTCCAGAGACGTCAAGCATTCTTTGTCCACATTGTCAAAGAACATTTCGAGCCAAAATAGGCCTTATCAGCCATCTTAGAACCCACGGCTCCACACCTTCAACCCCACTGGATGAAATGAATGGTCATCATCATTCTTGATGGACAAACAACATAAGTTAGTTGCATATCATTTACAAGACGTCGCAGTCAACACCAGCAATTTTTAGCTGTTTACAATTTCATGGGAAGTTTACGTTCAGTAGTTTGCCATTGCTTCTTGGACGATCGGTACTCATACACATGTATGAAAACCAACGCTAAGCGGTCTGCTTCTAAATCACCCGCAGCGGTGTTTCGAACATTGGTATACGGGATTTCAAATTTCGTCTGTAACCCCACGCTACAGAGCCGATAATACGCCTTATGGAGAGTAAAAGGGTCTTTTATTTACTAATTCTATAGAAATAGTTATACAAGTGTGATATATTGTATTTTCACAAACGTAACATCGCGTTAATTATTTCCAGGATGACAAAATCAGAGTTCACCACCAACAATACTAAGTTTGTTTCATATTACTACAATCCCATATTTTACAAGGACAGACTCGTGGTCCACGGGAAAGTAAAAACACGAAACGGAGAAAGCTGACATAAACAGCTACAATCGGTTTCCGGCCTCATTGTACCAACAGAACAGCGACTGGTTACAAACCAAGATGTGCCTGCGAAATGGTAGCTTCTTAACTCGCCACGACTAAGTGAGAAAAGTGTCTAAAGAGAAGAAGGACCATACATCCAGCAGCCAGTATTTGGAAACAACCAAATCTATGACCTTACTTCTTGGTGATGTCAACTGTTGACACGTGTTGTGAAGCCGTCTTGTTCGGATGAGGTGAATATGATAATTAATTTAAATCTTAGATTAGTTGTGAGTCTTTTTCCCAGAAGAAGAGTTGGTAAGTCGTCTTGTTGTTGAACCATGTGGGAAGTTCTTAAATTAATTTAGTAAGAACTAAATAATATATTCAGTTCTCATAGCCTATGGGTAAACTGTCCATTAAGAATAACCATAATGAGTTTTATTTTCTCCCAAAGTAAACAACTGATTTAATGTATAAGCATTAGTCCAAGTTGTACATTTATTTCTTAAGCAACTCAATCTACAATGATTTAGAATGGTGAGTTCTTAAGAATTTAATCTAGTAGAAACTAAATAATATTATACTGTACATTAGGAGAAAACTACAGTGTTTTATTTTCTCCCAGCTAAACAACTTAGTGATGTTAAGCATTAGACTGAAGTGTACATATTTCTTAAGTAGTCAACTCATTCAGTAATGATTTAGAGTGGTGAGTAACTTAGGCTTTAAAACTAGTTTACATGTGCCAGCACTGATAGAAAATTAGTGTACTGTGTAATTAGCCAGTAGATTTAATTTTGACATGAGCACGTGGGCAACCAAATAGTTTTCTGGTATTTCATGAACACATGAGAACCAAATAGATTCTATAGGGATCATAATTTTGTGTGTTGAGTAAAGCACCCATGCGGTGAGTCAAATGTATTTTCAATGTTGTAAACATATGGAATTAATGTTTGTGCCACACAATAATACTTAGTCAACCGGCATGCTAGAATGGTTAAGATTCATACTGCCTGAATGTAGACTAGGAGATCACATAAATTCATGAGACAATGTAGGGACCCCTGTGTATTTTCATTATTGCTACACACGAGGAAGTATCCTTTGATAATCTCATAATTATGTCTAATGATCACATAAATCTCTGTTATGTGTGATTCATTATTGTAAACAGATGTGAATGTATCATTTGTAAAACACCTCAGTATGAATGATTAATTATCAATCAGGAAATATTATAATTTCTGATGAGGGATGAGATTTCATTGTAATGTCATTCTTGTTGAATCTGTGAATGTATTCTGTGTAAAGCACCTACATAGGCATGATGTCATTCCTACAGATATGATGTTTATGATGAGTGATTGTGAAAGGAGATATTTCATTGTGATATCAATGATGGTAAACATTTTACGTTATCATTGGGAAATCACATAAGTCTAGCTACTTATCTTAATGCAAGTATGAATGATGATAGATGAGAGAATTGATCATCCATGCACATATGAATGATATCTGATAGATGAGAGAAATGATCATCCATACATATGAATGATATCTGATAGGAGTGAATTGACCCCACATGCACAGATGGATATGTTGACTGATGCATGAGGAGTTTGAGTGAATGAAGTTGCAGGCTGAGAGAGAGGGAGAATAGGCCAACAGTCAATCTCAGGATAGCCGGCAACTTGATGTGAAATTCCATGACTATCACCGGAGAACCGGTTCGGCGTAACCTATAAACTAAATAATAATTTAGTACACTCCGGTGCATAACAACACTTTGTATAAAATATCATTCATGCTACAATCATCTGGTTTTGCGCACTAAGCACGACACAACCAATATCATTCATTACGCAGACTGCCAACATCTGTGTTTGTATTTAAGCAAAATCCCTCTTTGTAGTTCATGTCACTCCTGTTAACACATATGGTCTAGTGTAATGATAATAATGTACTACAAGGATGATGATGATGACTGTAATGATTATGATGATGATGGTAATGATAATAATGTAATCATGATGATGATGTAATGGTTATAATGAGCATGATGATGATGGTAATGATAATAATGTAATCATGATGATGATAATGAGAATGATTATAATAAGCATGATGATGCGGATAGCGGAAGTACAATATTAGTATAGATACGGTGAAGAGGGGGGAATATACTCTCCGTAAAACGTTGGACTAAAAAGATAAGTCAACTGAATACTATACAAGAATGGATACCATAATGTACTTATATTGCTTAAAAACAAACACTCATTACAATGGGGACTGATTTTTAAAAGCCCTTCATTTTGTATGAGACCCTTTTTCCTGAATAGAAAAAGATGTAGAGAACAAAACTAGGCACAGAAGAGAATGGACAACATAATTGTCAAATTCCAAATCACTCAAGGTATTACTTAAACTATAGACCTGAGGACAGGCATAGGTGAAGATGAAACTGCACATCTGCTAGTTAAACCTTGAAACCTGATCGTGGAAGATTGGAGTGAGAGCAAACAACTATGTTGGTGTTAACTAATTGAGAACACCAAGACTATCTTTCTTCTTTGTTTATTTTCTCTAAGAACAAGATTCATTTTATTGTTTTCACTTGTTGGTTCTTAGGCTTTTACATTTCATTTCTAATGTCATATTTATGATATCATTAGAAACACTTGATGCTAAAATTTCAGGTAGTGGTCATTATCCAGACCTGACTTTGTGAATGCAGCACTTTGTGAAAGTAGTTGTAGCAACTTGACAGAATGCAGTAGCCACTTAACTGAGTGAGGCAGCTGAGATAGTGAGGCCAAATACTATTCCACAGCAATTTCCTGCCAATCTTCACCACCTTTCCAGGACATGTATCACATATCCTTTTCCTAGGTATAGGTGGAAGAAACACAGTGAGCCAAAAGATTAAATAAAACCGGGGAAAAAAATAAAAGAACTCTCCAGAATATTCTACCCTGACTGAATGGGAAACCAACCAGGGTGTACCCAGTTTCTTTCCACAGATTAGGCCAGCAGAAGAGGCCCAATATTTATAATTAAGAACGGATGCAACTCTGAGGACCATGTATGACACAGTGGCACAGCCAGGAGATAGATAATTAGTTAGAGATGAATATGTACATAATCTGGTAATTATACTGCATTTATTGTTGTATGTTATTACATGTATATGCACCAACTTCATTTATATAGATATAATAAATGATGAAAAATACTGGTTATTTTCTTTTTTGAGAGTTCTCTTGTCATAGTAAAATTGTTGTAAGCAATTACCCTAGATTAATTATTTAGTTGGTAGAGGAGAGGCAAGGAACCATCCCTAATGACATTTGGGATACTCAGTAAAAATTTCATTTTTCCCTTGAGGTATTCCTTGTTTCTCCACAAACTCTAGTTAAAGGTCTCAAATAATTGAGCCAGTAACAGCTAAATTAATTTTAACGGGCAGGATCACATTGAGAAAGAGGAAATCTGGATCCTTGATCTCTTTGGGGTTGAGCCATCAACAATTTATCCGACAACAAGTCATGTGTAGTCATGTGTGAGTTGACATGTGGCGGGCAATAATCAGTTAAAATTGAAGCACAGAGCTTTACAGTATTATTGCACTAGTTCTGGAACTTTACCCACAAAAGTAATTTTCACAAAACACCGGCTCTGTGGCAAAGGTGGTACCGACGCAATTCATAATCCCGCATACTCGATCGACACAGCCGCGAGCGATTTGGCAGCAGACACATTGCGTTGTTTTTCATACAGTGGTATGAGTACCGGACGTTCAGAAAACAAAGACAAACAATTGAACGTAAACATGTCAAAATATCGCAACATGCTGGGGTTGACTGCCAGGTCCTGTAATTGAGATGCAAGCAGCTTTTAAATTATGAGTTCGAAGTGGTGGTGAGAGTGATGGCAACGTCCTGCGAAGGACATGCACGATTTGTAAAGCACCGTGAGTTAAAGGTGGTCGGGTAGATCAGAAGGAAGCGCTCTTGCTTCACGGCCCTGTGGTCACGTGGATGGGTTTGAGTCGATTGATGGGTGGGTGGTAGATGAATGGATGGGTTCGTGGGGAGACAGGTTTGGGTTGATGGATGGATGGATGGATGTATATATGACTGAATGGACCTAGCCAGACAGACAAACAAACAGACATACAGATAAACAGACAGACAGACAAACAGACACACAGATAGGTAGGAAGGCAGATAGGTAGGTAGGGAGGGAGGGGTGGAGAGAGGGAATGAGGTTGTTAGGTAAGTAGGTAGGTAGGTAGATAGGTAGGAAGCAAGGTAGGTAGGTAGGTTGGTAGATAGGTATGTAGGTAGGTATGCAGCTAGGCAGTAAGGTAGGTAGGTAGGTAGGTATGTGGTTTGATTGGTTGGTTGGTTAGTTAGTTGGTTGGCTGGTTGGCTGGATGACAAGCAGGAAGATACATAATCAGACAAATTGATAGTTTCAATGTTAATATATCTCATGTACTAATTGTTTTGCCCTTTGTATATGGCGGTGTGTGTGTGTGTTAAGTGTGTGTGTGCGCGCGAGCGTGTGTATGTGTATGTGTGCATGTGTGCTTGCATGTAAATACTGATGGCAAAGTTAATAAATTCTGATGATGTACAGATACTTTAGAAACTTGATATTTAGACAGCACCAACAAACAAAATTCTTTTAAATTGTGGGTATGAATGGCAAACCAGGGGCGCTAAAAATTCCCCTCTGTACAGAAGTAGACACATTTATACGCCCTTGGACGCACTGGGGAAAACAAGGGAGACGATCTGATAGTGCCAAATTTGAGAAATGGAAAATACTTCGAGAAGATTGGACTTGACGTTTCTGGACGAAATTTGATATTTTTGGGGTTATTGATATAAGAATCATAATTCCAGTCACTAATATGCATACTTGAGAGGCGGTATAGCGGGTGTCCTTTGTCTGAGGGATGGGGTGTTTGTGGCGAAGTAGTTGAGCCAATAGAATCTAGCTCTGAAGATTGTAGGTTCCATTGCTGGCTACGGTATTTGTTTCACTAATGTAGTTTTCTCGGATACTTCTGGGAGGTCGTCGCTGGATCAACAGAGTTCGTTTTCTGTGCATTGCTTTCGGCAGGCTGTCCTGCGGAAAGGGACCCAGCGATATGGGGTAAAAATGGTACAATAAAGTCGATACACGTGTATTTACACCTTTATCTAAGGAGAAGTGAGAAACCATCGTTTTCTCAGCCACCTCGTTTAGCCCAACAAAAAGAATTAGGATAAACAATGGGAGAATGTGGCGGTTTGAGGTTGAGAATTACTAACGAACGCATTGTATTTTCAAAGGGTTTAGAAATGGGCACGCAGGCCTGTCCAACATCCAACCCTTCTTCTTCTTCTCTCTCTCTCTCTCTTTCAAACATTATTGCATCCATACAAAAACAATATATGCATTATTAAAGCATGAAAAATTAGCATAACTAAATACTATATGACATTTTTTTTTTGCATATCCTATTTACAGGACATTGCAGTCAACACCAACATTTGTCAGCTGCTGTTGATGTCTTGGCATGTTTTACGTTCAGTAGTTTGCCATTGCTTTCGGGGCGACCGGCTCACATACTTGTCCGTAAGAAACCAACGCGAGCGAACTGCTGCCGAATCTCGCGCTGCTGTGCTTCGTACGTGGATTACGAACAGCGTCCTTAACTCCTTCGCCAGGGAGCTCGGCACTATATAACTATCTAATATTAATTATTGATGTTTAAATATTGAGCACAACCCACTACTGGCAACGCTGATCGTATTCTGGAATGAACCTAAGGTGCTTCCATATTGACGTGGATGAGCCTTAGGTTCATACCAGAATACGATCAGCGTTGCCAGTAGTGGGTTGTGCTCAATATTTATATTTCAAATCCCGAAACAACCAAATAATCAATTATTGATATGACAATTTATTATTAGTATATCTATGTGAGACATAATGTACTACCAATAGAAGACTCACTGTCACACTAGGGTTTCATTACCATTACCATTATTATTATTATTATTATTATTATTTTATTGGGTTCCAAACAAAAATTAAGTTAAGACCATGCATAGTACACAATCAAATGAACAAGTATTATAATGTATATTTCCGTTCACTGAACATTGAAATTGCTGAAGATGCAGCGAAACAAAACAAATAACACGATGACTCTAGTATGGCGATATATCATCCGTCTGTACAAATAGGAGGTCACATTTGCCGATATATTATCCTTCTGCATTTAATCAGTAAAGGGAGAAAGTATTATGTAGTGATATAGTGTTTGAATAGTATGCGTTTATGTATAAACGAGAGCTTCTGACAGATAGTTGTATGTTGTTGTCTCAAGTCCGTGAAGATAGGAAAGGGATCTATTTATAGAGGCAATGTCAATGGCCACCAATCTTACGGTCACTGCCAAACACGCCAGCAATGGATAAACTACCTTTCAACAGGTGTCCCAATAACTATAAAATTCGTAGACAGTATGGAGAAACACAGTTAGGGGGCAATGTTATGCACTGGCCAAGTCACTGCATGGTGAATACGCATAAATTGTCGTACGCTGTATGTCTAAAGTAGATTTTACAAGCCTCGGAGAAATCGTTCTCGATAGACATTTGTATAACTAATAGCCGGTAAGCGTGTCTGTCTCACTGTCTGTCTGTTTATCTACCTGTCTATTAGTATATATGTTTGTTCATGTAACTCTCTGTCTGACCGGCTGTCTGTTCCTCTACATGCCGGTCATATATATATGAATGTCTGTTTGTATGTCTGCCAGTGTCCCCCCCCCTTACCTCTTCAGCTAGATATCCCATCTATATGTAAGCCCGCCATTATTCCTCCCCATTTATCAGACTGTCCATTTCTATGTAGGTCCGTCATCATTCAACCCGTCAGTTTGTCTTTCCATCAAAGAAATCACCAATACCATTACAAATAATCGCAAACTATTCGAACACCATCTCAGGGCAGAATACCTTACCCATTTGTAATAATAAAAATAATAATAAAGCCCTAGTCTAACAGTCAGTATCCTATTGGTAGTACAGTATCAATAATTATTAATGAGTCATGTAGCACTGATACAATTGCCTTTGCGAAGATAGCCTTTTGCAAGATTAAAAACATACTGACCAATAAACAGATATCAATTGAAACAAGAAAAAGAGTGTTGAAGTGCTACATAGAACCTGTACTTTTGCATGGATGTGAAGCGTGGAAAATGAGCAGACAAGCTGAAAAACATCTGATGGCTGTGGAAATGTGGTTTCTGAGGAAAATGCAAAGAATACCATGGACAGACAGAAAAACCAACGAACAAGTCTTTCAATAAACAAATGAAGATCGTAAACTGATTAGCGACATTAGACGTAGACAGTCAAAAAATTTTGGGCACGTTATGAGAAGAAGTGACTTGGAGAACTTTGTGACAACTGGCAAGATCGAAGGGAAGAGACCAAGGGGAAGACCGAGAAGTAAATACCTGGATGGCTTGGCCACGTGGCATGGTCGAGTCAGGAACACGGAGCTGATCCACGATTCTGGTGATCGAATGAGATAGCAGAACTTGACCGCGCACGCTTATCGGCATGGCTCATGATGTATGAATGGTAGTATTGATCTTTGCACATTTCCCATGCCTTTATAACGCATATATTGATATTGTTTTTGTTGTTCTCGGTTAGCCTCATAAGTGATGTATGATGAAATAATTTATGAAATTTATGAAGGAGACCTTGGCATATGAGACCACAACCTCAAGTCTGTGAATGGAGGTGCAAGTGGTTACTGGAGCTTTCCACAGGCCGGAGAACAAACTGTAAATGCATGTATATTGCAACTGATTCACAAAGCATGCTCACAAAGGTGAAGACTGGCATGCTTAGTGCAGAATGGCTTGCATCGATTCAAAGGTCGCTGGTTGTGAGCATTAGTTTGATCTTTTCTCCGGGGCAATCTGGTGTGGTTGGAAATGGACAGGCGGACAGACTGGCTGGTGCCGCATCAATGAGGGGTGATTTGATACATGATAAGGCAGATGTGGTGAAGACAATCTAGGAAAATGTGATTAATGCAGAAGAACAGATGAACTATCAAGGTCTAGAGAGAAAGCGGCAGCAAGGGGTGGTCACAAGGTCTGGTCGACATTCGTTACTCAGAGGTAAAGCAAAACGGACATATAATCAGAATGCAACAGATTGCATCATTAGTACAAGAACTCTTCGCTGGCTGTTGAAGATGAGGACTAAGAACTTATGGGAATTCCCCTAGTGCAATGATGTCGAATCTTGACTAAACTCATCTCAACTCAACTCATGTATAAAAGAGAGTGATAGACGGGAAGATATTAGACGGGCCTGCGTGCACCATTCTTAAACCTTTGGGAATGATGTGTGTTCGTTCGTTCGTTCGTTCGTTCGTTCGTTCGTTTGTTCTACATATCAGTCCGTGATTATATCTAACAATTTATTATGCACAACGAGTATACAAAAACCTAGAAACAATGACGTGTTATGAACTTGTGTACTACAGAATTGCGTGCTTGCCGTGTGAAAAACAATTAGAGTGTGGAATAAATTGATCCTGCAGACAGCCAGTGTGACTGGAGTAAACCTCGCAGACTGGGACTCGCCGTGCAGAGCTTGTTGTGTTTGCATCCATCAAATATGCTGGTATAGAGCAGCGGGTCTCAAACTGTAACAGAACGCACGTAGTACCGTCTACTGTTTAGTCATATCTGACTAAGACCTAATAGTATTAAAAGAACATACAGCTACTGTTAACATACATACATACATTGGCACCTTTCCGTCTTGACAGACGATAGTTTGGTACATTGTGCTTCAAAAAGGCTTAATAACTGTCATATGGCAATAACTACGATCCATGGCGGTGGCGAGTGTGGCTGGTAAGGCCAATTCTTGCTGCAAATGTTTGCCCACAGTAGGTGCATGTGAAAACATGGTCATTTCCACCATTTTGCACCATCTTACGTCTCTCACGCTCTGTGTGTGCTTTATCTGCAATCATTTTCTCCTTTGTCTTTATTCCATTTCTGATAGTTGCCCTCCATGCAACACGTTCAGCGGCGACGTGCTCCCATTGTGCATTATCAATGCCTGTATCAATCATGTCCCGCTTACACACATCTTTGTATCGTAGTAGAGGCCGACCCTGAGATCTCCTACCCGTCTGTAATTCACCAAAAAAGATGTCCTTTGGTATTCTACCATCATCCATCCTCCTAACGTGTCCTATCCATCTAAGTCTACGAAGACTGAGCATGGAATACACCGTCACACAACCTGATCTTTCCAATACTTCAGTATTTGTGATTTTGTCTTGCCACTTAATACCAAGTATTCTTCGCAGACACCGCATATGAAAGCTGTTTAAACGTTTCTCTTGGCGTGAGTAAGTTGTCCAGGTTTCACTGCCATAAAGAAGAGTACTAAGGACACAGGCTTGGTAGACGAGGACTTTTGTTTTGGCAGTAAGCTTCCTGTTCTCCCAGACTCGTTTTGCTAACATGTTCATTGTTGTTGCTGCCTTGCCAATCCTGATGTTGATTTCCTGATCGAGGGATAATTTGCTATTTACCTCTGATCCAAGATATGTATAATGGTCTACTATCTCCAGTTCGGCGTCGTCAATAAAGATTGATGGTACACCATGTGCACCTTGTGACATAATCTGTGTCTTCTTTTTGTTAATTGTTAAACCAAATTCAGAACAAGCATTGGAGAATACAGATAGTAGATGTTGTAATTCTTCCTCAGAGTGGGTCGTAATCGCAGCATCATCCGCAAAAAGCAACTCTCTGATTAGTACCCTGCTAATTTTGGTCTTGGCCTTCAATCTCTGAGCATTATAGAGGCCACCATCTGAGCGTGAGTGAATGTATATACCGTCATCCTGATCACGAAAGGCATATTTCAGTAGAAGTGAAAAGTATATCCCAAAGAGGGTGGGGGATAGTACACAACCTTGCTTAACTCCACTCTTGATTTCAAACTCTTCTGAAGTTGAGCCATCAAACTTGATTATACCCTTCATGCCTGTGTGGAACGATTCCACAATGGACAGAAGAGTTGGTGGACAGCCAATCTTCTTTAGTGCTTTGAACAGACCCTCACGACTGACCAAATCGAATGCCTTTGTGAGGTCGATGAAGGCAATAAACAGTGGCTGATTTTGTTCCCGGCATTTTTCTTGCATCTGTCGCAATGAGAATATCATATCAATGGTAGACCGGTTCTGACGGAAGCCGCACTGTGATTCGGGGTAGACTTGATCTCCCAGGACTTGAAGTTTGCGCAGGACAATTCTGGCAAATACTTTCCCAACAATACACAGAAGTGAGATACCCCTATAGTTGTTGCAGTCGCTCCGATCTCCCTTGTTCTTGTACAGCGTTATGATGTTTGAATCTTTGAAATCCTGTGGGACTTGTCCTTCTCGCCAGCATAGCTCTATTAGCTGGTGGATCTGTAGAGCGAGGGTGTCTTGCCCACTCCTGATCACCTCTATTGGAATCCCATCCTTACCTGGAGCCTTGCCAGATGCAAGCTCATTTATAGCACACTTACTTCTGTTATAGTGGGAAGTGTGTCCAGGTGGTCAAGAGTTGGCAGGGCCTCTATGGCGTTGAGGGCATCATCCGCCAGCTTGGTCTCACTTGAGTAAAGCTCCAAATAGTGCTCGACCCATCTATCCATCTGCTGTTTCTTATCAGTGATGATTTCTCCAGTCAAGGTTTTCAGCGGTGCACTTCTTTTGATCATTGGACCACAGGCTTTCTTTATCCCTTCATACATGCTTCTGATGTTTCCCTTATCACTTGCGATTTGAATGGACTCACATAACTTGATCCAATAGTCATTCGCACACTGCCTGGCAGCCTTTTGTACATCCTTCCTCGCTTGCTTCAGCTTACTCAGAGTGTTACGCGTTGGTCTTTCCTTGTTTCTTAAGAGAGCTATCTTCTTTTTATCAATCAAGGGCTGCAGTATCTGGCTGTTTGCCGCAAACCAGTCCTGCCTCTTATGATCCACAGTGCCGTAAACCCCTACCGCTGTTTTATAAATAGTTTCCTTAAGTTTACTCCATTTATCATTTACTATACAATTTTCTGATGTATCATTGAAAGCGTCCTCAAGTTGCTGTTGAAATTCAAAGCACTTTCCAGGATCGTGAGTGTTAATAATATTAATCCTGGGGCTAGACTTGTGTTTACCTGTGTAGATTCTCTTTGGTCTCAGTCTAACCCTTGCAACAACCAAAGAATGATCTGTATCACAGTCAGCACTGTGGTAACTTCGAGTTAATGATGTATGGTTCAGATGTTGTCTCCGTGTGATAATGAAGTCCAGCTGATGCCAATGGCCGGATCTTGGATGTTTCCATGTGACCTTATGCATCTCTTTTGTTTTAAAAAAGGAGTTTGTAATACATAGGTCATTTCTAGTGCAATGCTCCAGCAGCCTTTGCCCATTATCATTCATGTGACCGATGTTGTATTTTCCAAGGCACACTGGCCATGAACTCGAGTCCTTGCCCATACGAGCATTGAAATCACCGAGCATATAAATGTAGTCGGATTTTGGAACTGCCTTGATCGCAGAGTCTAGCTGCTCATAGAACGTATCTTTCACATCATCAGAGGAAGTGAGTGTCGGTGCATATGCAGTGAGAATGGTGGCAAATCCACAAGAGGTTGCCAAGCGCAGTGATAATAATCTTTCATTACCTCCAGCTGGGATATCAATCATTCCCAGTAGCGAATTCTTCACTGCAAAGCCCACACCATGTTGCCTTTTTTCTGCCTGCCCTCTACCCTTCCAAAAAAAGGTGTAATTGTTTTCCCTGAGTGACCCTTCCTCAGCGAGGCGAGTCTCCTGCAGGCCAGCAATATCAATGTTAAGACGATTGAGTTCAGCATCAATCACAGCCGTTTTTCTCACATCGTCAATATTTCTCAAGTCAGTGGAAAATCCTGGACACGTGGTTCTCACGTTCCAGGTTGCAAGCCGTAGCTTGAGGTTTCTATTATTCTTTTTATTAGTACCTGGTGCATTGGTTTTACAGCCTGCGTTTCAGATTTTGTCCTAGCCCCAAGCACCCATTGAAGCAGGCAGGCTGTGGCGGATCAGCACCCAATTGGCCGGGGGCTGCCCAGCTTGAGGCGGGCGGTAGCTGATCAGTGACACCTGTAGGTGTCCCCCACCGTCAGAGGCAACGCGTGGCGCCCCATGTCTACGCCAACTGACAAGGACTTATAACCCGTAACAGTTGCCTCTCGCTTTGATTCCGAGACCGGTTAAGACCAGGGATGGAGTTATTGCCTCTCCATAGCACAAAGCCTGGGCTAAAATAAAGAAACCATGTGTTGCCCATGCAGCATGATCCCTCTCTCGGCCTGCCTAGTTCACTCCAGAGGAAAGTTAACACCTATACATCTGGAACAAGACAAGCTGCAGAAGCTGCCGGATCAGCAAAGCAATGCTCTAACTGCCCGCCTGTCGGAGCTTCGATCCTAGACCAGCTGCCAACCAAGGCTTAGGGCCTGGTCTGCCCTGCCATGACTTATTTTGTCTTTGGGTTGCATTTCCTTGCACCAGGATAAGGCTAGTACCCTCCCAATTGCGCTCTTCCGCCCGAAGCCGTTGGCACAATGTGGGGTGTCGGGTTTGGTAAGCGCCGCCCAACATTTGGCGCTGACAGAAAGCAGGTAGTACCGTCTACTGTCATACGGTAGCTCAGTCATATCTGACTAAGACCTGACACACTGACACACACACACACACACACACACACACATATATATATATATATATATATATATATATATATATATATATATATATATATATATATATATATATATATGGCGGGGAGCGTCTCATTTAATTCATATTCAGTGTCTATGGCCAGTGGCCACGTTGTGTCCAGAGACACTGCATTTCGCGTGTTGTTTAGAACACAAAATACTCGCTTGTTAAAATTTGCAGAAGCAATTATGATCTATCAACGAAAGCCAGAATTGTGTAAACAGAAAGACATGTTAGTCAGCTTAAAATTACCGTGGTAGACAATCGACATTACTGTGCGAAATTGTGTATATTTCAACTTGAAGGATTTATCTAGTTAATTTCACGTCAGTTGTGTGATTTCTGCAGTATGTACCTGACGAGATGCAGCGAAATATGCCAGGCAATAAATCGTGCAATCTATTGTTTGTGTCTTCGTTATTCAGACTGTATAGATGTCGAAGAAAAATAAAAAGATGAGTTAGAAAATTTTCACGTATTTAAAATAGATGCATTATTTTTATGAAACTTTAACAATGCCTTAAAGATTTTATCATTATATATTATAACGCATATGGCTGTAAATAACTGTGGACAAACATTTTATAAAGCTTTGATAACAATGCAACAATTATATATAAAATATATAACAATGCTACTAAAAGTTATGTCCCTTGATATAACTTTTCTGAAGTTAAGTCCCCTCGCTATATATAAATTATAATGTTTTAATTTTATTAATGTTATTACGTAAATAGCTGTTTGTAAACTAACAAACTATGACAGTTGGCAGCACCGGAACGTGAAGAAGACGTGTAGAAAATGTCATCTCAATCGGATGGACCGTTAGCGAACGAATAAACGACATACAGACAGACATACAGACAGACAGACAAACAGACAGACAGACATTGCATTATATATATATATATATATATATATATATATATATATATATATATATATATATATATATATATATATATATATATATATATATATATATATATGACTGGTATAGAAAACCTAATAGCCTCAACCCAATTGAATAATGAAAATCACAACTTATATCTTTATATAGCCAAAAAAAAAAAAGATAATGCAAACAGATAAAACTACTATCGAGAAAGAAATATATGTTAATCAGGAAAAATTGGAGGTGGTGGAAAATTTTGAATATCTTGGGTCACTGATCACCAACAACTTTGACACAATGAAAGAAATTAAACGACGACTATCAATTACTCTTCAAAGACTAAAACAACTGAATTAATTATGGAATGTGATAGACAGAACTACAAAAATTAGATTTGTAAAAGCATGTATCTTTTCCATTGCAATATACACCTGTGAGACCTGGACACTTTACTAAACAAGCCGAACAGTGCATAAATGCATTTGAGTATAAATGTTATAGATGAGTTCTAAGAATATCTTGGATAAAGAAAAGAACAAATGCATCCATACTTCAAGATCTGAATATTGAAGAAGGTTGGCTATTAAAGACGATAAAACAAAGACAATTGAAATATGTTGGCCTCTAGAAACCAAAAGAACAATAACGGAGGGGTATGTGAAGAGAGGAAGAGGAAGGCCAAAGAGAAGATGGGTGTAGCATGTGGCGAATAATCTCCAGATGGGTGTATCGGAAGCGGGATATCTTGCTTGTGATCGAGAAGTTTTCCGGAAGGAAGGTTGCTTTGGGAGCGAGATTCTGCAAAGGATATGCTATATAGCATCAAGAATCTAGAAACTAGAAATTGGGAGTATTTCTGTTGCTCTACTTTGACTACCGACGCTGCTAGACATCCCGCGAGAATTTACGAGACACGAGGAGAAACCATAAACCCCGCAGAGAATTTGTGCCGGAAGACAAGATGGCTTCTCCCTCGTGTACGATCAGTGGTAGAGAATTAAATACTGACCACTTTGAGTGGCAGTCAACGAGGGGAAGACAATTTCCGATAATGTCTTGCTGCTGACGAGTGTTCTTGTGTAGGTTGGAATTTTAAGTATGTTTGCTATATGATTTCTTCTTCTTCTTCTTCTTCTTCTTCTTCTTCTTCTTCTTCTTCTTCTTCTTCTTCTTCTTCTTCTTCTTCTTCTTCTTCGTCGCCGTCGTCCTTATCGTCATCGTCGTGGTCATAGTTTGCTTGTTCTACGTCATTTAACAGCCTTGTTCATTTCTCCTTCTCTCTCAACCTCTCCCTCTCACTACTTCCCTCACACTCACTCCCTCTCACCCTGTCCCTCTCACCATCTCCCACTCTCTCTGTCACTTTCTCACAGTCTCTCTCCATCTCACTGACAGCGACTCTGTCTCTCATTTCTTTCCCTCCCTCTTTCTTCTTCTCTATTTCTTAAACTATCACACTCTCCCTATTTCTCACACTCTACCTCCACTCTCACTCTCTCTCACTATCTTTCACTCTCTGCCTCTCTCCCTTTTTCTTTCTCGTGATCGTTTCCTCTTTCCCCTCTTTTTCTCCCCCCCCCCTCTCTCTCTCTCTCTCTTTCTATTTCTCAGCCCCATCTCTATTTCTCCTTCTCTCTCTCCCACATCTTTATCGATCTTTCCCTCTGAGTCTCTCTTTCTCCCATTATTTATCCCTATCTCTGACCCTCACTCTCTTTCTCTCTATGACTCTCACCCTCGCTTCATTTCTTTTTCTCACTCCAACCCCCCCCCCCCCTCGTTTATCTCTCCCCTTGTCTTTCGCCCCCTCCCTGTTTTCTCTATCTTTATTTGTCACCCTAATCTCCCACTGTCTCTCTCACTCTATATCCCTTTATTGTTCTTTCCCTCTCAGTCTATCGTTCTCTTTCTCCATCTTTCATTTTTACTCTCTCTCTCTCTCTTTCTCTGCCTCTCTCTCTCTCTCTCTCTCTCTCTCTCTCTCTATCTCTCTCTCTCTCTCTCTTTCTCGCTCACCCACTTACTCACCAATGTCGTATACGACCCTTTGAAAATAAGTTCTCTCTCTCTCACTCTCTTTCTCTCTCTCTCTCGCTCTCTCTCTCTCACTCTCTCTCTCTCTCACAGTCTATCCCACACTTTCTCCCATCTCTTTCACCCTCTCTCTCGCACCCTCTCTATCTCTCCCTCTCTCGCTCTCTCTCTCTCTCTCTCTCAATCTCTTCCTCTCAATCTCTCTCTAAATCTCTCTCTTTCCCTTCCGTCTCTCGCTCGCTATCTCTTTCTCGCCCCATTTCTCTCACTCTCCCTCAGTCTCTCTCTCTCCATCTCTCTCTCTCTCTCTTTATTTGTCTCTCTCCCTCTCTCAGGAGAATGTGATACTAACGTAAAGACATTTAAGGTCATTCAAATGGGAAGAATACACTATATCTGGTAGCGTATTTATCACTTCCCTCGCAGTCTGAAGGTTGCTAACAGACAGGACAGAAGACATTTATATGCAACTAGAAAGACAGACGAAAGAGTTAGACAGAGAGACAGACAAGCAAGAAGACACTGAGAGGCAAACAGACAGGCGAAAGGGTTAGAGAGACAGACAGGAAAGAGGACATTGATAGGCAAACAGTTAGACGAAATAGTGAGACAGACAAGCAAGAAGACATTGAGAGGCAAACAGACAGGCGAAAGGGTTAGAGAGACAGACAGTCACGAAAACATTGAGAGGCAAACAGACAGTCGAAAGAGTTAGAAAAAGACAGACAAGCAAAAAGACAGTGAGAGGCAGACAGACAGAGGAAAGGGTTAGAGAGGCATACATGAAAGAAGACATAGATAGGCAAACAGACAGATAGACGAAAAGAATTAGACAGAGAGACAGACAAGCAAGATGACATTGAGAGGCAAACAGAAAGACGAAAGGGTTGGAGATACAGACATTAAAGAAGACATAGATAGGCAAACAGACAGACAGACGAAAGAGTTACACAGATAGACTGACAAGCAAGATGACATTGAGAGGCAAACAGACAGACGAAAGGGTTGGAGATACAGACATTAAAGAAGACATAGATAGGCAAACAGACAGACAGACAGACGAAAGAGTTACACAGATAGACTGACAAGCAAGATGACATTGAGAGGCAAACAGACAGAGGAAAGGGTTAGAGAAACAGACAGGAAAAATTACATTACTAGGCAAACAGACAGACAGACGAAAGAGTTAGACAGAGAGACAGACAAGTAAGAGACATTGAGAGGCAATCAGACAGACGAAAGGGTTACAGAGATAGACAGGAAAGAAGACATTGATAAGCAAACTGACAGACAGACGAAAGAGTTAGGCAGAGAGACAGGCAAGCAAGAAGGCATTGAGAGGCAAACAGACAGACGAAAGGGTTAGAGAGACAGACCGGAAAGAACACATTGATAGGCAAACAGACAGACAGACGAAAGAGTTAGACAGAGAGACAGACTAGCAAGACGACACTGAGAGGCAAACAGACAGACGAAAGAGTTAGACAGAGAGGCATACATGCAAGAAGACACTGAGAGGCACACAGACAGACGAAAGAGTTAGAGAGACAGACAGGCACGAAAACATTGAGAGGCAAACAGACAGTCGAAATAATTAGACTGAGAGATAGACAGGTAAGAAGACATTGAGAGGCAAACAGACAGACAGGCAGAAAAAACAAAAGAGACAGAGAGACAGACGATCAAGAATACATTGAGAGGCAGACAGACGAAAAGTTTGACAGAGTGGCAGATGGATAAACAGACAAACAGACAGACTGATAAGATGGTTAAACAGACAATTAAGTAGATGGAATCTCGGATACACAAATAGACAGAACACAGATATGAAGACATTCAGAGAATTAGACAGCCAGACAAACATGCAATTCTATAGACCGACATGGTGTTAGACAAACATGCAATTCTATAGACCGACATGGTGTTAGACAAACATGCAATTCTATAGACCGGCATGGTGTTAGACAAACATGCAATTCTATAGACCGGCATGGTGTTAGACAAACAGAAAAATACACTGAGAGAGAATGGGTCAAACAGACAGATAGTCAGGCAGGCAGACAGGCGTAGAGACAGACAAACATAGATTGTGTCGCCGGGAAGGTTAATCCGGTCCACAAATGCCTGAAGACGTCGGATATGTCGGCTGAAAGGTGCAAATATCGCAGCTCTGTTGTAAACAGGCACAATAAATGAGTCCAAAACAACATTCCTTAAGAAGGCAGAAGAAGACGATTAAGTAGACAGACAGAAATCAATCAGACACTTAGGGAGTAAGTCCGACTGACATAGAGTCAGGCAGAAAGATAAACAAACAGGGAGTAAGTCGGACATACAGACAAATACACACACAGAGGGTTAGAGAAAGAGAGAGATACACAGAGCCCGAGGGTAAGACAGAACGAAATATTGAACGATCAAACTTTATTTTCAAAGGGTTAAGAATTGGGCACGCAAGTCCGTCTAACATTCTGCCCTTCTTGTCCCTTTTTCTCTGATACATTAATTCATTCATACACCACTTATGAAGCTAATCATGGACAACAATAGAACGATATGCATTAAAACGCATGGAAAATAATCAATAATACATCATTCACTAAAGCAATTTTTAACATGGCCATTATAATTAACTAAGGTAGGTGTACCTTACCATGAACATGGGAATGTTTATTATATTAGTTGTCATTTGAGATTGTTATTATTATTGCTTTTTTGGGTGGGGGGGGGGGGGGGATAATCTGTACCGAGATAGTGTTCAAACGGGTTACGACTGTATGAATAGTGATTGGTGGGGTCTTGAATTTCTTAAGGAAGATGATCCAACAACTGAGCGGCATAGCATGCTGAGCTTGTTTTGTATAAGCCTATCGTATTATAACAGTATCTCTGTTATGGGATTTAGGTTAGCTGGAAAGAGTAGTTGGGGAGTTAATGAATGCTGTGCATTCATTGCAAAATGGGGAAATAAGTTTGTGAACGCGTGAGCACCAGTGGGTTTAGGTATCCAGGGTGGCTCACGCGTCAACAAAAGGTAGTCAACCATTTTAGATAGCGAGAAGGAGAAGTCATATTAACATCACTGGATTGACGATGTATTGTTTCATTCAATAAACTTATACACATATCATAGTCGGGACTTTGTCAACTATTTCGACACGAGCCTTCAACTGTACACAGCCTTGTAGTGTCATCTGTACTGTTATAAAGGCTGTTTTGTTGCCGTCGACCCCAGGATTTCCAGCATGGGTCGTCGCGGAGATTATTGACACAAGCGAAGATCTGTTTTATCTGCGTCTGGGGATGGATGTTTATTGGTTTTCTCAAGTAAATTATGAGGGACGCAGCAACTGAAAGCCCGCCCAGGGGTAGTTGTTGTGATTTCCCGGTGTTTGCTAAGTGGATCTTAGTCAAGGTCAGGAGATTTGCTCAATCTTGCTTAATTGAGTGACCACTGTTTTTGATACACCTCACTCAGCAGTATACCGTGTTTTGATCGGTGACATACGCTGTTTTTTTTATTGAAGTCAAGATAAATTGAGTTGCCGTTTTGCATTGTAATTTTTAAATGATGTCGTCACTGCTGGATACATCATACGACCTGTGAATCCACCTTGTAACCTCTGGAAATAAATTATCTGTCTACAGCCGAACGATCAGCTCAAACTTGAACAGCAAAATCTCGAGGATGATAAATTTTATGAACGTAGTCTCAGCTCACTGGACTGTTTGAGGTCGAATCAAGGTCAACTTTCACTTTTTGGACCAGTAAATTTCTCGAATCAAGGTCAACAGTCACTTCAGGACAGTGAAAATTTTGAGTATGTTCAACTTGTCTCAAATCAGTGATGACAATTGATTTGAACTGACCGTTCAACTACCACAAATACAACTGAATCGTTTTTAAATTGGAGGCCATCCAAGGGGTGAATTCTCAGTGAAGATAGATCTAACTTCTCGATAACCAACGGTCAAATAATTCTCGATTGGATCATCCTCCGTTGCTTTGTCGATTGGATCATCCTCCGTTGCTTTGTCGATTGGGCCATACTCCGTTGCTTTGTCGATTGGATCATCCTCCGTTGCTTTGTCGATTGGATCATCCTCCGTTGCTTTGTCGATTGGACCATACTCCGTTGCTTTGTCGATTGGACCGTACTTCGTTGGATGCTGGATTGTACTTCATTTTCACCCATAAACATAGGACAGGCATCTCGTCAGTTAGTAAACCCAGGACAAACAACAGAGCAGTATAGGTAATGGAGGATCTACAGCAAGTATAATCATTAATTTTTGATTAATAATAACTTCAGATTAATAATATTAACAACATACCCAATTGAACAGGGTATTTCTTGCTGCTTGCTTTAAGATAATATTGTGTTAATATATTGGTATACTATATTGTTTGGTACTATTGTATTTCCCATTACAGATTTTTTTAGAATGGAAGCCCAAGATTTTTCTCAAGTACTTGGTGGAGTTGGTAGGGCAATATCAAAGTTGGACTCGGTGTTAAGACAGCAAAGTGTAGTCAGTGATGTCGAGAGGTTTAATGGACAGGCGACTCAATTTAAGAAATGGATTATATCCATTGAGAAACATGCATATCTAGTGAACGCTACAGATGAGGATAAAAAGAATTTGGCTTATAGAACTAGTGCAAGTCCGGTTTCTGATCATATAAGAAGAAAGCTAGAAGCTGGAGGAGGTGAAACCTGGGAACAATTCAAAGACGACCTAGCTCACAAATATGCAGAGATTACTGACCCTCAACACGCATTCTCAGTGTTGCGACAGACGAGACAAAATACTACAGAAAGTGTGCAGCTATACAGTGATAGGTTGATCAATTTAGCCGAAGAGTCATTTTTGGGTCAGAATGTCCGAGCTGAGGAAGTGGAACGGATGTTGGTGGGGATTTTTGTTGATGGGATTAGGTCAGATGGATTGAAATTTAAATTAATGAGAGAGAATCCTGCAAGGTTGTCACAAGCTGTAGATATAGCTATACAAGAGGAAAGCTTGAGAAGAAGGTTTAAATTGAGGGTAGGACGAGAGTTAGGTAGTAGTTCAGAGGATAGAATTGAAGAACCAATGGAAATAGGACAGTATAGGCATGGATGGAGAAGAAGAAGGGGAGAAGTACAGATGTTAGAAGGAAACAGTAACGTATATAATCAAGGTAGAGAAGGACAAGTGAGAAATACTGTAAGAGAGATGGTAGGTAACACAAATAACACAAATGTGGTTTGTTGGGGGTGCCGCCAACGGGGACACATTTTTCGCTTCTGTGGTAACAGACGTGTCCAGTCGAATATACAAAATAATAGATGTGCTCAGGTTAGTACACAGAATAGAACTGTAAATGGTAGATCAGCAAATGGGAATTATGAAGAGGTGCAGAGAAATTTTAGAAGGTCAGGAGATCAGGGAAATTGGCATCCCGCTTACTGAACAGGATCGGCAGTAGGGGGGAAAATAGTAAGGTCCAAAAGATGAATAAATATATTAAAAACCCAAATGATGAGTATAATAGGACATTTAGAAATAAAAAACATAAGAAGTGGCCTCAACTTGGGGAGATAAAACAGTTGTCACTACATATGATTGATCCTAGTTCATGTATTATAGAAATAGGGAAATATAAAATTAGAACATTAGTTGACTCGGGAGCACAAGTTAGTGTGATTAAAGAAACATTTTTATATCGAATATTAAAAAATTTCAAAATATTTAGAATTCAGGATAATCTTCATTCGGTAACTGGACAAAATTTAGAAGTGCTTGGTCAAACGATGATAAATTTTAAATTAGGAGGGATAAATGTTAGGCATATGTTCCATGTAGTCAAGGATTTAAATAGAAATATGATATTGGGTAGAGATTTTTTATTGAAAAATGGGGTGAGACTTTATTTTGATTTACATAAATTAAAATTCCAAGATGTTTACGTGGATTTAGAAGAGGATATGCATGTGTCGACACTAGTTAGAGTCAAAACGACCATGAATTTGAAACCACAAACGGTTAATTTAATACAGGCAAAAATGAAAAAAAAAATCCGTACTTTTCGGTTGGACAAACAGTTAAAATAACGGAATTAGAGAGAGAAATAATAGATGAACCTGGCTTGGAAGTCACCGATGGGTTAATAATATTAGATAAACATCTCAGCTTTCCAGTGATGCTCCTAAACAATACAGGAAACAATATTAAATTATATAGAGGCTGTGTAATCGCTAAAGTAGCGTATAATAATGATAACATGTTAACTATAGAAAAAGAAAACATGTTGGGAAATGATTATTCAGAAACTCCCATGGTCAGAAATAATGTCAGAAATAATTATAAAAGAAGCTGGAAAAGACGAAATGATGAATTGATCCATACATTCAAAAAATATCCATCTCAAATAGATACAGTAGACAAAAGGACAAGAGAACAAGAATTGTTATCACAGTTAAAAGCCCCACCGGAGAATAAAGAAATATTAGAACAATTGGTGAAAGAAAACCAAGACGTTTTTGCAATTAATGATTTAGAATTGGGAAAAACTAGTACAGTTACAATGGAAATAGACACTGGAAATCATCCACCAATTAGTTTAAAACCATATAGAACTCCTTTAAGAAACAGAGAGATTGTAGAGAAGGCAATTGAAGATATGTTAAAAGCGGGAATAATAACAAGATCGAAGTCTGAGTGGTCATCTCCGATTGTAATTGTGACCAAGGTCGATGGTTCACATCGATTCTGCTGTGATTATCGGGCGTTGAACAAAATCACTAAGAATGTAGCGTACCCATTGCCGGTGATTGATGATATTTTGGGCTTACTTAATGGCTCTACATTCTTCACTACACTAGACGCAAGATCAGGATTCTGGTGTATCCCGATGTCGGAGGATGCTCAAAAGAAAAGTGCTTTCTGTACTCATATGGGTTCTTACGAATTTTTACGAATGCCATTCGGAGTTCGCATAGCTCCATCTCACTACATGTTATTAATAAATGAAGTATTACGTGGGTTTCAAAAATTTGCGTTGGCATATATAGATGATATTTTAATATATACATCAGGAGATATACAAGATCATCTAAAACATGTAAAATTGGTATTTGATAGGCTAAGAATACACGATGTTAAGTTGAAATTGAGTAAGTGTGAGTTCTTAAAAACAGAAACCAAATATTTAGGGTACATTATTAATAGAGAGGGAATTAAGCCTGATCAAAATAAAATTAAAGTTATTAGAGATTTACCTTCTCCGACCAACGTGAGAGAAGTTCGAGCTTTTATAGGTATGACCGGGTATTACAGACGATTTCGTTCCAAATTTTGCACAGATAGCAGAACCTATTATAAAATTGACCTGTAAATATGCAAGGTTTAAGTGGACTGAAGATTGTCAGAAGGCGTTCGATTTTTTAAAAAATAGCTTAACAACAGTTCCACTATTGGCACATCCAGATTTAAATAAACAATTGGTTTTGTATACAGATGCTTCAGATAATGCCATAGGAGCATGTTTAACACAACCGTATGAAGGAGAAGACTCAGGAATACCAGGAGTTAAGAATGAAAGACCAATCTATTTCTTGTCACATAGACTTAGCAAATCTCAGCGGAAATGGGCGACTATTGAGAAGGAGGCTTACGCTATACACTATGCTCTCCAAAAACTAAATTATTATCTACATAACGCCAATTTCATTATTAAAACTGATCACATGCCATTAAAGTCTATATTAGAAGCACCAATACAAAATAGGAAAATACAAACATGGGCACTAAATTTACAGGGATACAATGCTAAAGTAGAGTATATTTCAGGAAAACATAATACATGCGCTGATTTATTGTCTAGAATTCCACATACAACAATATCTGAAACCACTACTCAAGATGAGGGAGAACCAGAAATTGACGACAGGAATTGGCAAGTAAATATATTAGATTCTGCTAAAATAAATTGTAAAAGCTCACAAACAGAACAAGATTATGAATCAATAGAGGAAGATACACAGTTGATGCATTTTAATATGAAAAATGAACAGGAATTAGATCCAAAAATAATACAGATTAAACAAAAATTGAAAGAAACAGGGGAAAACAGTTTTAAAAGAAAATTCTTAGAGCTGCAAGAAGACAATCAATTATATTATGTCGGTGAAAAAGGTGAGGGATTAAGAAAATATATTCCGAAACATTTAGAACGGGAAGTTTTAAAGGCATATCATGATAATAATGGTCATTTTGGACGAGATAAGTTAGTTAAGGCTATTAGCAGTAAATATTACTGGCCGAATTTATTTAAAAGCGTATATGAATATGTTGATACATGTGAAAAGTGTAGGTTAAGAAACATGAAAATAATTAAATGTCCCTTACAAGATACAGATATTCCTCAATTTCCAATGCAGAAAGTGAGTTTGGATATTTCAGGTCCTCATCCAAAAACATTATCGGGAAATGTATATCTATTACATATCATAGATTCATATAGTCTCTGGCCAGAAATTTATCCAATTCCAGACAAGAGTTCTGATTCTGTTATAAATATGTTTTTACAAGAATTTATACCAAGGTTTGGGTGTCCACAGACAATACTTACAGACAATGGGAAAGAATTTGTAAATAGAAAGTTTGAAAAATTGTTTAAAGATTTGAATATAAAGCACATAAAAACTTCGTATTACAGACCATCTTCGAATGCCAAAAATGAGAGACAACATAGAACATTGTACAATATACTGGCGAAAAATGTAGAAGAACACGATATGGATTGGGATCTTTATTTGGGAATAGCATTGGGGGCGATCCGTACACACCAAAATGAAGGAACAGGTTTCTCACCATTTTACCTACTACATGGAAGAGAACCAATATTACCGATTGACAATTTATTAAAGCCTAGAAGAAAATATATGGGGGAGGAGTTTCAGGAAATGAGGTTGCAAGAAATGCACAAAGCACATATACGTTTAAGAAATAATATAATTAAGGCTCGAGAAAGACAGAAGAAATACACAAATAAAAATGCACACTTACAGGAGTTTAACATAGGTGATAGAGTTTATTACAAAAAACATAGGAGAAACTCTAAGTTTGATGCTCATTGGGTCCCGGGATATTATATTTTAGAAAAAAAGGGTCCAGTATCATATACTATAAAAAATCAAATTACAGGGCATGTTGCACGTTCACATGTAGAACATTTAAGACGGGATAATGAGGAAAAAGATGCAGAAGATAATAATAACAATTATTATTCAGAAGAATTATTTTCAGATGGACAGATTGTCAGACAAACGGAATATCCGATACCTATAGATAATGGGAGAGAATTGGTACAAAAACAAATAATAACAGCATCTACTACTGGTGAACAAGAAGAAACAATACCAAAAACGATCGTGACAGAGGAAAACAACACGTATGACGGTTATAATAGTGAAGAATCGATCAAAGAAAAAATAGACGCTCCATTTATGAATACTAGACAGGCAGTAAAAAGAAAGTTAGATAGACAGAAAGAAAGAGAAATTAAGAGGCAAAGAAAATTTAGAGAAAATTCCTCAAGTGATGAAGAAATGCCACTATTTGAAAGATCATTAAGACATCAAGGTAGAAAGATTAGATTGGATTTAGAAAGGAAAAGATTAGCGGTTGCTAGTAATGGGTATACAGACGCGGAACAAGAGATGGATGGAGAGTCAGAAACTGATGAGGATGGTGCTATGAAAGAAGATATTTCTCCTCGGGAAGATGACGACATTGATGTAGAGATTGCACTTATAGAAAAAAATTTGGAGTTATTAAGAAAATGGAGAAGTGATGAATAGCTTGGTAGAATATTCTGCAGATTGCAGATAGAAGAAGAAGTGGGACACGGTAATTGTGAATTTCAAATGAAGAAGTTTAGCAAATAACTTAATCAAGAGTTGTTGAGAGTTGTCGTGATGAGTAGACATAATATTGTATTAAGTTAGGAGTGATTGATATATGCTTTATTATCATTTTGATTTTTAAGTTTGAAGTGTTGAGTTTTTCTTAGATGGAAAATGATTGATTAGTAGTCATAATATATTATGGTGTATGTATATATATGATTTTTCATTTCATCACATATGTTTATTTTGAATAATGTGTGGGGATAAAAATGATGTCAAAGAATGAGGGGGTTGATATTGTTTGCTCTATTGTTTTGACTTCAGTTGTTCTTTATAAAATGTGATGATATGTTACCTTAGCTGTTTATTTTTACAAAAACTTTGGTTTTGTTCGTTTTTTTTTTTTTTTTTGAGTTACCCTGGGTGTGTTTAAAATAATTTCTAGGTTGACGTTTAGTTATGGGGAAAAATGAAGAGTTGTTCTTGGGAGCTTGCAGAAAATATGAAACATGGAGTAAGGGCCATGCTTTGTTTTATGAATTGTGTGACTTGAAGTTGAGTTGCTTAACGTGTATAACGTTTATAAATAGAAATTGAGGATGAAACATTTGTGTTAAGGGGGAAGTTGTGGTGATTAGCGAAGTAACTCAGTATGTTATAGAGAAAGTAATGGAGGGGTATAATTAGAAGTGGCTGGGGTTGTCAGCAACAATTGATAATTACATGGGGGTTGGAAAGAGTTAAATCCGTTAAAAATGGTTTGGGGGATTGAATTAGGGACTACATTAGACGGTTCGTAATGTAAATACATGGGTTGAAAACCATGGATGAGGGAAATGACGGGCGATACTGGGTAGATGGGGGTTGAAATAGGAGCTGGGTTGAACAGCGTTTAATGGGAGTATATGGGGGGAATGCCAGGTTGAATTTTGGCATTTAAATAAGTGGACTCTGGAAGAAGAAGACTGTGCTTAACAGTATATTAATAAATTGAAGGTTTTGAAGGAATGGTTGAACTTGACGAGGTGAATAATACAAAAGGTTGTAGTTTTGGATTAACATAACTTTTTTATAACAAAAAGTATTACTGAGAGAATGAAGATAAATTTTGAAAACTTTATTTTATAAAGTTTTGAGAATGCATGGGAAGAGAAATGTGATTACTTCTTACTATTTTCTTACTTTCTACTTTTCTTCGGTGCGCACCAAACCAATCTAAACTAAACTTTTTTATGTCTATCCTGGAATAGTGAGAATGTGATTAAGTGAGAAAAAGATAAGGAAAATGTCTTCAATTTTTGTCAATCATAATTTAGATGGACACTTTACAAGCGGTTCGCTTATAGAGAGCTTTGTAGAGAGTTTTGTAGAGAGTTTTGTAGAGAGTTTATAGTAGGGTTTTGTATTAATGACATTGTATAAAGTATGTCTCTGGGTAGCGTTTGGCTATGATGAGATAGGAGGATGAGATTTGAATTATGAAATATATGTTGAGGGATTGTTGGGTAGAATCGGTATAGAAGAAGACATATTTCAGTATTGAGTTCAGTGTTTAAGGGTTGGAGTTGAGACTTTTCCAGAGAAAAAGTCTTTTTGAAAAAAGGGAGGTATTATAACAGTATCTCTGTTATGGGATTTAGGTTAGCTGGAAAGAGTAGTTGGGGAGTTAATGAATGCTGTGCATTCATTGCAAAATGGGGAAATAAGTTTGTGAACGCATGAGCACCAGTGGGTTTAGGTATCTAGGGTGGCTCACGCTTCAACAAAAGGGAGTCAACCATTTTAGATAGCGAGAAGGAGAAGTCATATTAACATCACTGGATTGACGACGTATTGTTTCATTCAATAAACTTATACACATATTATAGTTGGGACTTTGTCAACTATTTCGACACGAGCCTTCAACTGTACACAGTCCTTAGTAGTGTCATCTGTACTGTTATAGTACACACACACAAAGGAGCAGATAAAATGTTAGTATTACCATATACTTAGATGCGCACTTCATTGCTCTTTAATATTCGCCTACTATGGCCGACCCATTCACTGACACCCACTCATGCATTGTACGTACATCCACTGGGACTCCTCAGCTCTCACTCTCGGATAACTACCACATCTCTATTGCTTTCAGTCTCCCGCCTCACCTCCCTGTCCCCTTTTTTCACTTACCACTTCCACTCATTTACCTGGGGGATTTCATTAAACCGTGACCACCCACTACCCGGGTACCATCCCCTACCTCGGTCCCCATGACCCACAGACTCCCAGGGCTATGAATAAAAGAGGATAAAGAATACATTCATGGTAGCAGTGCAGTCTGGAACTCTGAGATAAGTAACCATCTATTTTTTTTTTTTTGTTTCATATTTTCATTTTCTCTTCATTGCTCTCATTTTTTCATCTTTTTGTTCTTCTCATCCCGTCATTATGCCTTAATATAGTCACCGGAGGATCTTCTTCTATACTATTTATTGTGTTTCGAGCACGTATTTATTTGCTGATGAAGACTAGTCGCCGCAACGTCCTGTAGGTGTCGTAATTCTGTTCTGTAAAGCTGCATTATTTTTTGTTATTTTATATTGTTTAGGTTTAGGGATATGAAGTATGGTTAGTCGTTCGCTATGTCTCGCGTTATACTTAATCAATGACCAAAATGAAGATTGGAGAATTTTTAAACAGGATTATATAAATTAGTTCGGCCTTATTAAAAAGTAAGCGATTGTGGAGTGGCAGTAACTGAAGACGTTCATGTTGGTTAGAATTGTCGGTAAGCGTTCTATCATTAATTAAACCCACTGCCCTTTTCTAGAGTGAATAAAGGTGTTTTGTTGTTGATTACGAACACCTATCCCAGACTGTAGAGCAGTAGTCAATGATTGTTTGTATTTGGGAAGTATAAACTATCTTTATTGTATTTTCATCAAGGAAATGTTTAATATTGGAAAGTTGGTATTTTTTTTTTTTTTTTGCTATTTGTTTTAACAAGAGCGTGAACATGGGAATTAAAGGTTAGATTGTAATCAATGATAAGACGAAGTGCTTTGTGCTCGGTTACACTTTCTACAGGCGTGCTACCAATGTGCAGCTGAAGAGTTCTCTGTGAGTTTACAGTGTGAAGTCTTTGCGTGGTTGCTATTATCATAGATTTTTTTTAGGAATGTTAATTTGCATCCGGTTTGCATAACTCCAGTTAACTATACTATTTAGTTCCTGTTGCAAGGACGATTCTAGCACATTACAATCCCTAGCGTTTGTGTATGCTGTGCAGTCGTCTCCAAATAGATCGCAGAACGACAAAAGATATAAGGGAAGATCATTTATATAAATGGCAAATAACAGCGGGCCAAATATAGACCCCTGAGGTACTCCAATATTAATGAAAATGGCTTAAGATAAAGATTTATTGTGTGATACTACATGTTTTCTGTTTAATAAAAATTATTGTTAATGTCACTATATTAAAGCTTACCCTTATTGCATCTAATTTGTTAATTAATATAATATGATCAACTTAGTGTTTTGTTGTTTATAATTTGATGCCAATTTTCTATCGTGTTTATAAGAGCCGTGTGAAAAGAATATTTTGGCCGAAACCCTGACTGACAGTCAACTATTAGTTTGTAGCGAACTAAGTATTCTAGTGTTGTTTTGTGAAGGTGCCTTTCTAGCGGTTTGGATAGTGATGATAATATGGAAATGGACCTAAAGTTACTTATGAGACTATCGTCTCATGAACCAGCTTTTAAAAGAGGGATACATGTTAGCAATTTTACCACCTGATGTAAAGCGACCTTTGGTGAGACATTGATCATATATGAAAGTTTGGGACTCGCAGATCACCTTTGCAGCGCAACGAAGGATCCGATTACTGATTCCAGAAAGACAGACACTCAGACAAACAGACAGATAGACAGAAAAAATATACAGATAAGGGTCAGAGAAACATATATTTCTTATTTGTAAAGATGTTGCACATTTAAAAACACTCTTTTTCCTATAATAAACACTACCTTGCATCACCGTCTCGACGGATAGCGGTTCTGCCTTAGTGCTTACAATCTACATTTCGCCCCTGTAATGAATGTTATACCGCCTTCGTGGCTTAGAGGTTATGACTTTTCTCCGTAATCTCGTATACTCTCGTCGGTAACGTGATGACGGTAAGAATCAGCAGTGGTTCGAATCGCATCGGTAACTTACGGGGTATGTGAGCCGGCCGCTCAGAAAGCAAAGGCAATCTACTGAGCGTAATCTTGCCAAGAAATCAACATAGAGCTGAAAGATGCTGGTGTTGACAGCGATGTCCTGTAATGTAAAGGATAAGCAAAAACAAAACAAAAAATGAATGTTATAGCACAACCCTTATATTCCGAGTTTCAGTTGCCATCTTCTGGAAAAATAAATATTGCACTTGAAGTCTGAGCGATTAAGTCCGAAAGTGAACCTATGTTTGAGAGCTTGACCTCTTCGCCACGGTGGCCGCCTATATGTTGTCTGTCTCTCTGTCAAATGTAGGATGTATATTTGTATATTTACCTTCCGCTCGCTTTGAGCTCAAGCGTCGTCGATACACGTGCCACACTTCTAGTGGACTACCTTTTCCTTTTACCAGTGTCCCTCGACTATCAGGTGAACCAACCCACTCTGACTTCTGAGGTACTTTGTAAGTTACGTCCTCAAGTCAAGGGAGAGACGTCAACCTTTTAGTCTAACTGGCCCGGTGTAGAGGTCGAACCAGTTACCTCGGCATCAGCGCATCAATTGTTTAAGAACGAGTGCTCTTTCTATTCGGCCAAGTAACAGATCCTGTATGTTTCTATATCCGTATTCTTGTATGACTAATCTTTGTAAAGTATTTGAACAGTGAAATAACACGTAACCATTCTTGTACAAACGAAAATTCCATTCAGCCCCTACTTAACTGAATAAAACAATTCGGTATCTTCAAAAAATCAATTCTTCGCTCGTGAGAATGAAGCACTCACTTTTTAAAAAAGAAAGCCTTCGAGACTTTTGACTAAACAAGGAACATAGAAATCGCTTTTAACGTAGTTACAAAAAAGTTCGAAAATAGGTTTAAACTAACTGAGCCATTGAAAATTTGGTCTTAATTTGGCACTAGAAAATTGCACTATACAAGGGAAGCAATCTGAGGTTTCACTCCATATTCGAAATATGGTACTTGAGTTCTGGTTCTTTTCGGAGGAGAGAATTATCAAATGTTTGAAAAGAGGTTTTCTTAGGAAAATTAGATTAGAACTGAAGGTATTCCATCTAATGTACATTTCAGAGGATCTTTCGAGAGTATAGCATAAAGGGGATTTCATTTCGTGGAAGAACTTTCAAGAAGCTTTATGATTTAAGAGCGAAAAACTTCTAATTGTAAAAGTGGAATAGCATTACAGTTTATTTTCTGAAAGATGACAAGTTTGAACAATATCAGTAATACTTTTAGTTATTCTTCTGTATTTGTATTCTTTAGTTTATTTTCTACTTCTTAATCCTTCGTTTTATTATCTTCAGCTTAATTTTATTATTGCTTGCTTCTAGTTTAAGTCAACGTGAACTGTCGTTGTAAATGGGGGTAGAGAGGGTGTCTTTTTATGGCGTGGTTAAGCTGTCTACCCTGCGCACTGAAGGTCCTGGGTTCGTTGCTGTACTACGTCGTTCTGTCCACGAATTGTTATCCCCAGAAACCCCTGGGGAGCACGGCTGCAGATAGGGATTTTGTAATTATGGGATGTTCTCACGGGCGGCTTGTGACCAGTAGATTGTAAACGATTTTAAAGACACGAGGATCTACTTCATTGCACCGGGTTTCATCCTTTACGGCTCGGTATCTTTCCGCAGGGCGGCCTGCTGAAAGCGTGGCACAAAACACTAACTCCGTAGGAGTCTCCGAGAAAATTGCACTTAGTGAACAAGAATGTCCGTGGCCCGGAATCGAACCCTTAACCTTCGGAGTGCGAGAACCACTTTACCACAGAGACTCTATTGGTCAGCAAAGAAAGGGAGGGGAGAGAGAGAGAGAGAGAGAGAGAGAGAGAGAGAGAGAGGGAGGAGGGGGGGGGGGTAGGTGTCGTTAAACCTTGTTCAATGAAGCAGATCGTTTTGCTGATAACAACCCCAAACCCCCCTACCCCTACTCACTTCTTTTTCACCCCCTCCATTACAGATATACCAAAAAGTGCTATGGTATCCTCCCGTAACTCACACCAGGAGCATTTTAACACTGTGCACAAATACACTACCGTCGGCAAGGATTCCAGTTTGCTTGTATGCCAGACTCACACTGGCTTCATGTTTTTTCTGGGTAGGTTTGTTCATCTTCCTAATTCTGACAAATGTCCTGGGCAGCTACCTTCTCAGCCTACCCTTTACGATTTTCGGCTGCCAGGGATTTTTAACGTGATTCTGTGGCTCAGAGGTGACGAAGGCAGTTTCGGAATCCCCACAAGACGGTTCGAAGTCAACCGCATTTGATGTGAGGACAGACAGCTTTGCGTTATTTTTCGCTAAGGTAAGAGCAGCAGCTGACCATAAAGCAATGACAGACTAATAAAGTTAGTTCCACAACCTTTGCCAGGACGTTGTAATCAATCACAACATTTATTGTTTGTTTGTGGTTTTGATTGCGACGTACTGTAAAATAACATGCAAATAACTTAGTCTTCATAAATGAGCCAGTCTCCTGCCATAGATCATACAAGGGGTATCTGAACTCGGTGCACAAACACAGTAGCACACACACACACACACGTTAGTTCATATCCTTTACAGGACGTCGTAGCCGACACCATAACGTTTTGGCTGTTTGTGATTTCCTATCACATTTACGTTTAGTAGTTTGCCATTGCAGACTGAACAACCGACACTCATACTATTGCTTGAAAACTAGCGCAAGGCCACCTTCTTCCAAATCGACAGCAGGTGTGTTTCAAAAGCGGTATGCGGGATTACGAATTGCGTCTGTTAGCCCTTCGTCACAGAGCCGGCGTATAAAATTATAACCTGCCAATAAATGTTGTGGTTGATTACGAAGTGTTTCGAACGCGGTCTGCGGGATTGCGAAATGTAGCATCGTAGCCCAGGCGAGGATCAAAATACGCATAGAACCGTAATCACACATGATATAAATAATCTCTAATTGTGAAATGTTACCTGGGTAGCCACCTCTTGGCCTGCTCTTTGCGATGTGCAATTACCGATAGATTTGTAACATGCGCAGAATGCACACATATCAACTGAGTGTTTGACCCGTTTCCTAGAAGGTTAGAAGCCAGGTCCACTACCCTAGGATCACGAAGGATGAGTTGTGGGAGATATCATCATGTGTCATGCCGATAAGCGTAGGCGGTTACGTTTCGCCATAATGTGACGAATCATGATGAAATAGGCATCTCTAAAGAAGGTAGTTTGAAGTTGCTTTCCTTCTTGGCAGTGACCTTACTGGTCGGTGATCGTAGCCATTGTCTCGTTAAAGAGATCCTCTGCCTACTATAGCGAGACTTTAGACCATTACCAACATCTGTCTGTCGGCTGCCTCATAATTCCATCCATCACCCGCCTTCCAGGTTTCATGTGAAAAATATTCCTAAAACGGTTACTAAAAACATTACATCATCTCCAGACAAAACAGCGTATCTCTGCTTAAAAGACAACTATCCCGTCGCCATTTTAGCGTAAGCATCATCACCATCATCACTACCACCACCACCACCATCACTATCATCACCACCTATCTATCATCAAGGATATACCAGCCTAGTTTGATGATGTATACCGGGAGACCTGATAATACCAGGAGAAGAGAATTACGACAGAAATTAATAATATAGGGATAGTCACTGAGTGTCTGTTGGTCTATACAACTATGAGGCGAGCACCATATATACCCAATACTCATTCAGGTGTGTATAATGCAGGTGTGTAAAACATTTACTAAAGGCCATGCAGCTGTTTCCATGGGTTTCCGTAGCAAACTTCTGTGCACGCCACTGGATGATGATGATGGTGATGATGATTTATATATATATATATATATATATATATATATATATATATATATATATATATATATATATATATATATATACCTCAGGAGTTATGTAATTCTGTATTTATTGCAATCCCAAAGAAATCAGGAGCCTTGGAATGTGATCAACTTCGAACAATTAGTATAATGAGTCACATTACGAAGATTTTGCTAAGAATTATCATGCAAAGAGTTAGGAGGAAAATACAACCTGAATTAGGAGAAGAACAATGTTGGTTTGTAGAAGGCAAGGGTACAGTAAATGCTGTGTATATACTGAGAACCGTAATCGAACGTTCTATAGAAGTAAACAAAGATCTACACCTTTGCTTTATTGACTACACAAAGGCTTTCGATAAAGTGAGACATGCCAACATGATAAGGATGCTTGAAGATCTACAAATTGATAGAAAAGACCTTAGACTTGTAAAAAAACATATATTGGAAACAACAAGCTGCCATAAGAGTTGATAATGAAGTAAGCCAATATCAGCCTATTAAGAGAGGTGTGAGACAGGGATGTGTAATGTCTCCAGATCTGTTTTCCCTGTACAGTGAAAGTATTTTCATAAATATTGAAGATATGGAAGTAATCAACATTGGGGGACGATGCATCAATAACATTAGATATGCAGATGATACAGTCTTGATTGCAGACAATTAACAGGACCTGCAAAATTTAGTAGATGCGGTTTTTACACTCAGTGAACAACAAGGGTTAGAATTAAATTGTAAAAAGACACAGATTATGGTTGTCACTAGGAAGAACGAAATACCGCAATGTAATATACAAGTAAATGGGAATATTCTTCAACAAGTGAATAGGTACAATTATCTCGGAACAGTAATAACATCTGATGGGAGATGCCTTGAAGAGATTAGAACAAGAATCGCCATCGCAAAATTAGCCTTTAGCAAGATGAAAAACATACTGACCAATAAAAAGATATCAATTGAAACGAGAAAACGAGTGTTGAGATGCTACATAGAACCTGTACTTTTATATGGATTTGAAACTTGGACAATGAGCAGCCAGGCTGAAAAACATCTGCTGGCTGTAGAAATGTGGTTTCTGAGGAAAATGCAAAGAATACCATGGACAGCCAGAAAGATAAATGAACAAGTCTTTCAAGAAACAAATGAAGATCGTACACTGATTAGAGACATTAGACGTAGACAGTCACAATTTTTTGGGCATGTTATGAGAAGAAATGATTTGGAGAACTTGGTGATAACTGGCAAGATCGAAGGGAACAGACCAAGGGGAAGACCTAGAAGCAAGTACCTGGATGGCTTGGCCTTGTGGCATGGTCGAGACAGAAACACGGAGCTGATCCACGACTCTGTGATCTAGTGAGATGGCAGAACATGACCGCCCACGCTTACCGGTATGGCACATGATGGATGGATATATATATATATATATATATATATATATATATATATATATATATATATATATATATATATATATATATATATATATATCCATCCATCATGTGCCATACCGGTAATATATATATATATATATATATATACTCAGGACACAATTACAAACAGCAATAGAAGTAAACAAAGCGCTGTATTTATGCTTCATAGACTAGACAAACGCATTTAACAATGTGGAACATGACGAAATAATAACATTACTAAAGCAACTAAAAATTGACGGCAAAGATCTGCGCATAATAAAGAACATATACTGGCAGCAAACAGCAGCCATGGGAATCAACAACCTGGTAGGAATATTTCAGTGTATAAAGAAGGTCTTCAGACAAGATTTTGTAATGTTCTCATTGTTCAGTGAAAATACAATGACGTCTACAGAGAATATGTCATGGATCCTGGTTTGTGGACATAATATGAATAACTTGCGTTATGCTGATGACACCGTCTTGATAGCAAACAATCAGAAGGATTTACAGGAAACGATAGACACAGTGGTTGTAAACAGGGAAAACAATGAGCCTTAGTTTGAATAATAGAAAGACAGAAGTCATGGTGATATCAAAGAAACAGATTGCGACTAGAAGTAAAATTAAAGTAAATGACGTTATTTTGGGGCAAGTGGAAAAATTCAAATATCTGGGCACATGGATAACATCAGATGGAAGATCACTGAGATAAAGAACAGAATAAGACAGTGGTTCTCAACCTTTTTTAGCCCATTCCCCCCTTCACCATATTTTCAGAATGCCATCCCCCCCCCCCCCTTCCTATCAAAAATTTGGCCCGTTCCCCCCTTTACCGTATTTTCAGAACGTCATTCCCCCCCCCCCCCTTTCATATTTCCTATCTAAAAATCCCCTCACCTCTACACAGTATACGTAAAAGTGGAAGGCAAATGTAATAGCATATACTAAAACTAGTCTAGACATCCACATAAAACATGATTTGTGGGTCTACTTACTTTATAAAATGAATTTTAGAAGGACGAGACATACATAACTGTAAAATATGAAGGGAAAAACTATGTCAAGTAATCGGTTCTTGTGTTAACACGATCTTGAAATGGTCTTCATTCCCCCCCCCCCCTTGGAAACCATGAAATTCCCCCTGGGGGGGGGGGGGGGGAATTCCCCACCGGTTGAGAACCACTGGAATAAGACAAGCCAGAATTGCACTCTGTCACATGAAGGATGTTTTGTGCAATACGTCATTATCCTTGAAAGTTAGAAAGAGAGTTCTTGCATGTCACATGGAACCAATTTTAACATACGGCTGTGTATCCTGAAAAGTTAGTAAACGGGTGAAAAGATATATGGACCACTTGGAGATGTGGTTTTATAGAAGAATGCTGAAAATTAACTGGATAGCCAATATGAGCAATATAGACGCTTTGAGAGAAGCTGAGTCGCAAAGATAACTTATCACTAACATCGGAAAGAGGCAGTCACCATTATTCCATTGTTATGAGAAGACAAAATCTGGAACATGTTCTGACAACTGGAAAGAGAGATAGATGAAGACAGAGAGAGAAGATTCTTGAGTCTTGTGTCATGGTACAGAATTGAGTCAACACATGAACTGATCCATTCCATCTGGGATCGCAATTTGTGGAGACGCATGAACGCCGACACCAGCCTGCAAGGCACTGGATGATGATGATGATCTCTTATATAATTCCCAGTCCCCCTTTTGTAGTCCGCTAAAGACTACTTGCTAAACGCTCGCCAGTCGACCTAATGGTCATGGATTCGAATCCGCATTAGTGCAGAATTTTTAATTGACCTGGTCAAACCAGACATAAACAGGGTGTCAGGAAATTCTGGCCAAGTAAAGGAAACCCGTGTGATACCGACCATATCTTCTAATGATGTCGATTGTTGTGTACAATTACCGACCATATCTTCTAATGATGTCGATTGTTGTGTACAATTACCGACCATATCTTCTAATAATGTCGATTGTTGTGTACAATTACCGACCATATCTTCTAATAGTGTCGATTGTTGTGTACAATTACCGACCATATCTTCTAATAGTGTCGATTGTTGTGTACAATTACCGACCATATCTTCTAATAATGTCGATTGTTGTGTACAATTACCGACCATATCTCCTAATAGTGTCGATTGTTGTGTACAATTACCGACCATATCTTCTAATAATGTCGATTGTTGTGTACAATTACCGACCATATCTCCTAATAATGTCGATTGTTGTGTACAATTACCGACCATATCTCCTAATAGTGTCGATTATTGTATACAATTACCGACCATATCTTCTAATGATGTCGGTTGTTGTGTACAATTACCGACCATATCTTCTAATAATGTCGACTGTTGTGTACAATTACCGACCATATCTCCTAATAGTGTCGATTGTTGTGTACAATTACCGACCATATCTTCTAATAGTGTAGATTGTTGTGTACAATTACCGACCATATCTTCTAATAATGTCGTTTGTTGTGTACAATTACCGACCATATCTCTTAATAGTGTCTATTGTTGTGTACAATTACCGACCATATCTTCTAATAGTGTCGATTGTTGTGTACAATTACCGACCATATCTTCTAATAATGTCGATTGTTGTGTACAATTACCGACCATATATTCTAATAGTGTCGATTGTTGTGTACAATTACCGACCATATCTTCTAATAATGTCGATTGTTGTGTACAATTACCGACCATATCTCCTAATAGTGTCGATTGTTGTGTACAATTACCGACCATATCTCCTAATAGTGTCGATTGTTGTGTACAATTACCGACCATATCGTCTAATAGTGTCGATTGTTGTGTACAATTACCGACCATATCTTCTAATAATGTCGATTGTTGTGTACAATTACCGACCATATCTCCTAATAGTGTCGATTGTTGTGTACAATTACCGACCATATCTTCTAATAGTGTCGATTGTTGTGTGCAATTATGGGTCGGGCACCATATGTCCAGTATGGCTCAGGCGTGTAAAAGCTTGCTTTACTTTCTTTTTATACCTAAGCAACAATCATGACCCAGTATGTCAACTATTAATTACTTTGACCGGCTCTGTTCTACCCAGCTTTCACGAATCTAGGCCGGAAATAGCTAGCAATTCCCGACATTTGCTGGAAGTCCTGGGTGTATTTATTGCTGCCGTAACAGTCTGTATCCGATCTGGTCCGCGAGATTGTAACCCAGATTTAGGAGCCAGCCCGGCCTGGTGCTAGTTCTGGCTTGTCGCACAAGATGAACATATATTTACTTCTACCCCTGGCGTCTGCCCTTTCTGCTCTACAACATAACTGTTCTGTTGCAAACGGTAAAGGGGTTTATTTTCGTTCCTGGGCAATCTGTTGGAGCTCAGGGGTCAGTAAAGAACACAAAAATTCGGTTAAGCTATCCCAGTATTCATGGTGTAGAGGTAGGGGTATTCGCTCCTGTTCGTTAAGTCACTGGTTCCAGTCCACGTAGAGATGAATTTTTCAATGAATATTCTTACAGTTCTTCTACTTAGTCTTTTTCCCCTTTCCTTCTACTCTTTTGTCTTCCTTTTCTTTCTCGTCTTCCCCTTTTTCTTCTCCTCATGTTCTTTCGACTTAGTCTACTACTGCTGCTGCTTCTATTGCTACTTTTACTACTACTACTACTACTACTACTACTACTACTACTACTACTACTACTACTACTACTACTACTACTACTACTACTACTACTATTACTGATTGTACTACTACTACTTCTGCTTCAACTACTACTACTACTACTACTACTACTACTACTACTACTACTACTACTACTACTACTACTACTTCTTCTTCTTCTACAACTACTACTACTTCTACCACTACTACTATTACTACTGCTACTTCTACTACTACTGTTACTGGTGCTGCTGCTGTTTGTTTTTCCCCATGTGCACTCTCAATCTTACGCATATCGCTGTGTCACTTCCTAAGACAGCAAGCAACACCAAAAAGTGTAAAGTAAGTAAGGGACTATTCCATCCACAACTTCAGGGATGTTTGGTATATGGTGCAAGCTCCACATTTGTTCATGAATCGGTTCTAGGTGAGGTATGTGATGAATGTCAGGCTGACCGCCTTTATTTCCCTGGGCATTTCTTGGCATCCATTTCATCCTGGGTTGACCTGAACCCAGGCTTAATTTTTACAAACATCCCCGCTGTGACGTGGACTCTAACACAGGACGATAGGGTTGGTAGGTAAGTGTAGTAGCCACTCCGCTATCGCAGCTTCCGTTATTTTATAATACCATATTGATTTACATTCAATGAAAGGTAAAGGCAGGGAGCATCTGTTAGGTATCTTTCCCATTTCATGCTGGTGTGCTGGGAAACGAGCAGGCGGACAGATTGGCTGGGTCAGCACCAAATGGTGGGTTTTGGAGCACGGTAAGGTAGACATGGTCTGAGCGATTTGGGATTGTGTGTTGTATAGTGTGGTAGAACACATCAGTCATCACGGCCTGGAGAGAATGAAGGAGAGGCTAGAAGATTGGCCGACATTCAGAACTCCGAGCAAAGGCCAGGCGGACACATAATAAGACTGCAGCCTGTACCATTAGTATTGGGATTCTTCGCTGGTTGTTGAAGATGAGGAAGATGCAAGTATGAGAATGATCTGAGTACTATGATGTCGATTCTTCAATCAGCTCTCTCGTAGCTGCCCTCATAATTCACCTCAACTCAACTCAACTCAACTCAACTCACATTCAATTCCATCTTCAAGCTGGTCAAACTAACATTATTTGATTGGAAAAGCACAAGATGAAAATTCAAGACACTGAATGTGATGAAAATTCACATATTTGAAATGTGTTCAGTAGAACAGCTATTTTCAGTTGAGTTCATTTCTTGTCGGATTACCATCTTTTCACTCAGAACAGGATCACTGTTCACCTCGATAGTAAACCCTCGGGTCCAGTGGGTGGCGGGTTCCATCGCCGACTCTTCTATTTGGTTCACTTGTAATATGTACACTTCTTTCGTCACTTGTAATATGTGCACTACTTTCGTTAGTTGTAATATGTGCACTTCTTTCGTCACTTGTAATATGTACATTTCTTTCGTCACTTGTAATATGTATACTTCTTTCGTCACTTGTAATATGTACATTTCTTTCGTCACTTGTAATATGTACACTTCTTTCGTCACTTGTAATATGTGCACTTCTTTCGTCACTTGTAATATGTACACTTCTTTCGTCACTTGTAATATGTACATTTCTTTCGTCACTTGTAATATGTACACTTCTTTCGTCACTTGTAATATGTACATTTCTTTCGTCACTTGTAATATGTACATTTCTTTCGTCACTTGTAATATGTACACTTCTTTCGTCACTTGTAATATGTACACTTCTTTCGTCACTTGTAATATGTACATTTCTTTCGTCACTTGTAATATGTACCCCTCTTTCGTCACTTGTAATATGTACACTTCTTTCGCCACTTGTAATATGTGCAATTCTTTCGTCACTTGTAATATGTGCACTTCTTTCGTCACTTGTAATATGTACATTTCTTTCGTCACTTGTAATATGTGCACTTCTTTCGTCACTTGTAATATGTACATTTCTTTCGTCACTTGTAATATGTACCCCTCTTTCGTCACTTGTAATATGTGCACTTCTTTCGTCACTTGTAATATGTACACTTCTTCCTGGAATTGTACATCTACAAGCAGTTACACCAATAGAATATTTGTTTTATTTGGCATCGCTCTCCGAATGTAATGTCTTTATTATATTGCATTTCCGATGATTGTGTCCTACTTTTCATAAGTGTGGCCAATATAATCTTGCACTTCTTCTATGATCAACGTTTGTTGTGCGTCTATTCCAGAACGGGACATGTCAGGTCTTGGTTAGATATGACTGAGCCGTATGACCGTAGACTGTCCTACCTGCTTTCTGTTAGCGCCGATTATTGGGTGGCACTCACCACACCCGACACCCCACATTGTACCAACGGCTTCGGACAGAGGAGTGCAATTGCGAGGGTACACGCCTTACTCTAGTGCGAGAAAATGCAACCTAAAGACTAAATGCTATGGCAGGGCAGACCAAGCTCTAAGCCTTGGTCGGCAGCTGGTCTAGGATAGAAGCTCCGATAGGTCAACAGTTAGAGCATTGTTTTGCTGATCCGGCAGCTTCTGCAGCTTGTCTGGTTTCAGACGTACCTTTCATCTGGAGTAAACTAGGCAGGCCGAGAGAGGGATCATCATGGGCAACACATGGTCTCTTAATTCATCCCAGGCTTTGCGTTATGGCGAGGTATAACTCCATTTTATAGACTATCGTCTGTCAAGACAGCAAGGTGCCAGTCAGTCAGTCATTCCATCACGGGTCACAAACAGAAGGTTAGCATGGGGTCTTCACCGTTTCCGCAGAGTTTCTCTCACAGGGTCGCTCCAGTCGGCCAGATTTCCGCCCTCACTTCGACCAAATCAGGGCAGTCTCGTAGCGCATGCTTTGGAGTGCTCCACATCTGCAAAGGCAGAGTCAGTGAGGCTGATTCCCTAGAGGTGTGTTCAGAGTCCACAGTGTCCAGGCCTGTCTGGAGATCTTGGTCAGTGTATTTCTGCCTTTTATAATGTCGTATTTTGATCTGTAGTATTTCTTGTTGTCATAGATTGTTGTAGGTACCGATTATGGTAACAATGATTGTGGCAGTGATTGTAAGACTCAGCTTTCTGGCATTACATGATGTTTACGTTGATGATAGTAATAATGATTGTTGTGAATGATAGTGGTAATAATGATAACGATGATGATAGTACAGTTGACAACAGTGGTGACGCTTTGATAATAACGTGGTGATTCAAATGTGATAACATGGATGAGATAATGATGATGATGATGATGATGATGATGATGATGATGGTGATGGTGGTGGTGGTGGTGGTGGTGGTGGTGGTGGTGGTGGTGGTGGTGGTGGTGGTGGTCGTGGTGACTTTGTTGTGATGATAACGTATATGATAATTATGATGATGGTGATGACAAGAATAATAATGATAACGATAATTATGACTACATCAGTGAAGATGATTTTGATGACGACAACAAGGATTACGGTTAGGAAATAAAGATAATGGTAATTCCAATAATGATGATGATGATAACAACGATTACGATGATAAATACTAAGATGATAACGATCCCAATGACAACATGGCGTCAAAATCCCCCACTTACAGCCACCAGCCAAATTCGCCAGCGCTGGTAAAGCTCAACGGCTGCATCTACAGCCACCACCACCATCATCATCACCACCACCACCACACGGCTAGCCCATCCAGGAGCCAGGAATAGTCTGTGTCTAGACAGTAACAATAAATTGCGCTGCCCTACAATCAAGACTGGAGCCTATAGATCTTGCCGCATTCTATCCAAGCAACGGTCTCTTAGACACTTACAACAAATGAAAACTATTGATTTTAACCGAGTCGGCTTTCCGTTATTAGTTTGTACATAGCAACAGTAAACACAAATTGTTTCTTCTTCCTAGTTCCAAACTACTGAAGTAAAGCTATTCCACCGACCAGAAAATAATTATGGAATCCCATTTGTGTAATAAATGATTCTTTTCTTGGAAATACTTTCCTATGTAATTATGATTACTTTTGCTCGCATAATCATAAAATGGCAAGATATGATGAAAAAAAAGTATGATGGGTGAATGAATCATGAGGGTCCGTCAGACACCTTTTCGGATAAGAAATTAATTTGTAGGATATTATATTGTTCAGGCGGCGGCGAGGGATAAGAAAAATGAAGACAAGCTAACGTGGGAATAGTTTAAAAGCAACGAAATACAAGTGAAAGGTTTGAGAACATGCACTTTCCGGTGGCAAATTACGAATGTTTCTTCTTCTTCTTCTTCTTCTTCTTCTTCTTCTTCTTCTTCTTCTTCTTCTTCTTCTTCTTCTCCTCCTCCTCCTCCTCCTTCTCTGTATATTGCGTCTATTCCGGAATGGGTCAAGAGAATGACGGTTCGCTAAAGATTTACGAATGTGAATAGTGGGTTATTTCACAAATCAAGAGATGGAAAGTGATGCTTTTCGATGTAAATGTTACAGAATAATTTCTAGAAAAAAATACAAACTACAGACATTCTCCAAGATGTGAAATTCAAAAGCAAGTGGCCCATAAACAGTGCGATGTCTTTGAAACAAAAATACTTTGGCCATCAAACGTTGCAGAGGTTTAGACAAAGCGGTAGTCCAGCGTGTTGTCATTTGTGGTTATTTGCTGATGAAGGCTTGTCGCTGGAACGTCCTTTGCTATTTTTTTCCTTTTTTTATTTTTAAAATATTCTTGTGAAGTTGAAGTCGACTTTGTGCTTTTCAACTGTTAACGGGCAAAACTGTAATAGTTTAGTTACACATTGTATGAGCTCCAAGAGGAAAGTAACACATTAATTTCTTTCACGAAATGGAAATATGATTGTTGTCCTAGGAGTTTAATCCTGTTCCTTAGCAACGCGGGAGATAATTAGAGATTTGCGCAACGTTTGATTCAGAAAATAAAGAAGGTCTCTCAACCTCTCTCCATCCCGCTTTGAAAGAGAGGGCGGTGGCGCGGTATTCGGGTCGTGGTCCTTTAAGGACAAGCTAATGACCTAGTCATTAGTAGTAGTCGGTACAAAGTAGTCGGTGACCGTTCTTGACAGCCAGACCGACAAGCTTTGTTTAGTACGTACGGAAAAAAGTTTATTATAAACAGGTTGTTATTTTGGACACAGAGAGATTTATCTCTTTTCGAATGTTTGAGGCTTAATATTATACCCAGATGTACGACGGGGTGGCTATCACAAACGTGTATACCAGAGACAGTCTGATCTGTCACTATCCCACAACACATTGTACCATATTAGACGTACTATCTGTATGGTGATTCACTTGACCATACTTCTGTGCCGTCTTGATCCCATGGCACGCCGTATACCAATCAGCTACCCTGCCCCTACATTACAACGGAAAGAATGAGCGAAGCTCCATGTCCTATGTCACATCCACAACACATGACCAGCACATACGTCGGAATGCTACTTTCCTTCCAAGCCCATCCCTCATCCAATCTGTATCACATATTATGTGATATCACCCACCTTTCCGGATCTACTATGACCCACCAACGCGTCAACGACTTCTATACCAACTATGACCCACCTATGCCGTCAACTACTTATATACCAACTATGACCCACCTATGCCGTCAACTACTTATATACCAACTATGATCCACCTATGCGGTCAACGACTTCTATACAAACTATGACCCGCCTATACCGTCAACGACTTATATACCAACTATGACCCACCTATGCCGTCAACGACTTCTATACCAACTATGACCCACCTATGTCGTCAACTACTTAAACACCAACTATGACCCACCTATGCCGTCAACTACTTATATACCAACTATGACCCACCCATGCCTTCAACTACTTCTATACCAACTATGACCCACCTATGCCGTCAACTACTTATACACCAACTATGACCCACCTATGCCGTCAACTACTTATACACCAACTATGACCCACCTATGCCGTCAACTACTTATACACCAACTATGACCCACCTATGCCGTCAACTACTTATACACCAACTATGACCCACCTATGCCGTCAACTACTTATACACCAACTATGACCCACCTATGCCGTCAACTACTTCTACACCAACTATGACCCACCTATGCCGTCAACTACTTATATACCAACTATGACCCATCTATGCCGTCAAATTCTTATATACCAACTATGACCCACCTATGCCGTCAACTAATTATATACCAACTATGACCCACCTATGCCGTCAACTAATTATATACCAACTATGACCCACCTATGCCGTCAACTAATTATATACCAACTATGACCCACCTATGCCGTCAACTACTTATATACCAACTATGACCCACCTATGCCGTCAACTACTTATATACCAACTATGACCCACCTATACCGTCAACTAATTATATACCAACAATGACCCACCTATGCCGTCAAATAATTATATACCAACTATGACCCAGCTATGCCGTCAACTACTTATATACCAACTATGACCCACCTATGCCGTCACCTAATTATATACCAACTATGACCCACCTATGCCGTCAACTAATTATATACCAACTATGACCCACCTATGCCGTCAACTACTTATACACCAACTATGACCCACCTATGTCGTCAACTACTTATATACCAACTATGACCCACCTATGTCGCGAACTACTTATACACCAACTATGACCCACCTATGCCGTCAACGACTTCTATACCAACTATGACGCACCTATGTCGTCAACTACTTATATACCAGCTATGACCCACCTATGCCGTCAACTACTTATATACCAACAATGACCCACCTATGCCGTCAACTACTTATATACCAACAATGACCCACCTATGCCGTCAACTACTTATATACCAACTATGACCCACCTATGCCGTCAACTACTTATATACCAACTATGACCCACCTATGCCGTCAACGACCTCTATACCAACAATGACCCACCTATGCCGTCAACGACTTCTATACCAACAATGACCCACCTATGCCGTCAACGACTTATATACCAACTATGACCCACCTATGCCGTCAACGACTTATATACCAACAATGACCCACCTATGCCGTCAACGACTTCTATACCAACTATGACCCACCTATGCCGTCAACGAATTTTCTATACCAACTATGACCCACCTATGCCGTCAACTACTTATATACCAACTATGACCCACCTATGCCGTCAACGACTTATATACCAACTATGACCCACCTATGCCGTCAACGACTTTTGTGCCCACTATGACCCACTTATGCTGTCAGCGACTCTTATATCCACCATGAAAACAAACTCTGCCTGAATTCACTCCTGTTCTCATATTGGGGTCTGTAGGGCTGAGCCCTGCCAGCCATTCCTCGTTTCAACCAAGGCTTTTGTCACATAGCGAACTTGGCTATGATGCCTCTTGGCGCCGTCTACTCGTTTTTTGCTTTTTTTTTTTTTTTTAAGG
>JACEFZ010016241.1:382500-390000 GCA_014155875.1 Cepaea nemoralis
TAGAATGGGGTTTTTAATTCTTTCCCAAAACTTGTAGAGTTTCCTTGGATCTGGTAGGGAACCTAGGATAGAAACAACACATCTGGTGATAGTACTAGTCACTGATCCCTTCGGCTGAGTGTAAGCCTATCACCTTGCTTAATGATCTTTAGCTAACTAGACTTAGTCATAGAGCAGATTAGCTACCCACCTAGAGCCGAATCAGGCTATGACAAAGAAAAAATATCAGCAAACAGAATGCGGAACCCCGCCCACCAGAGACACCTACGGGAAGATCCCAATTATCCCTCATTACTCAATTCTCAACTAGTAAAGCTTATCAACACTTCACTAATCTATTTTAGCTAACAGAGCCAAGTATCACTTCACTACTCTAGCTAGTTTCCACTGACAGTGCTAATCATCACACTATAGTTTAACAAGGCTACTGCCTAAAGTAATTATAACGAATATATTGTAATAGGTTATACCTTAAATGGCACTACTGCAGTCCTATCAATCATATCTACATCTGCCATTATAGGCACGTGCAAAATTAAGTCACTAATTAACACACGGTAGATATTATTTCCACTAAGCACTGCAGTGCCCTGGCACTCCAACTAGAGCATTATTTCAAGTCCCCCCTAGTTGATCCCAACTCGGGTATATGGCAAACTACCAAAGTTGGCCACGTGACGTTATCCTTTATTCCCCCACACAGGTGGCACAGTGGCAAATCATCCCCTGTCAAGAACTATTTTCCTGGCTTAAATCCTGTCAAAGTTGTCAGTAATTGCCTAGATTCTCAAAACAAGCCAGCTAGTTTCTGTATACTCCCAACAAAGAGTTTCGATACCAAGCTGCCAATCATCTTGATGTGCCGGAAACCAAGAATTGACAGATGCACTGTTTTCCGTACTAGGTACTTCCGTTTTACATCTGCCCCTGTGATCTCACGGCTTCCATCTGCATTCAAATGTTGACAAACTTGTCAATCTTCTGTTCCGTGGTGACATTTTCGTCTGATGTCCGGCCGTATAGATGACAAACGGAACCATTCCATATCCTAAGCTGACAATATATGTGATTCTACTTGTTAATGAACTGCCAACTCTGTGTATCCATTCCTTCTCACTCACCACCAAATGTGTTTATGGGCTGACACGATGTAACCTGTGCAGCTGTGTTTACTCTGTTAGTACGACTGTTGTGGCCCAGGAAATAACGCCACGCAAACGTCGGTATTATTATCTGGGTTAACTCAGGGCGCTCGTGACAACCAGTCGGCACTCATGTGTTGTTAGACCCATATTTTTATAGACCAGTCGGCACTGATATAATGTTAGACCCATATTTCTATAGACCAGGCGGCACTCATGTATTGTTAGACCCATATGTACATAGACCAGGCGGCACTCATGTATTGTTAGACCCATATGTACATAGACCAGGCGGCACTCATGTATTGTTAGGCCCATATTTACATAGACCAGTCGGCACTCATATGATGTTAGACCCATGATTCTATAGAACAGACGGCACTCATATGTTGTTAGACCCATATTTCTATAGACCAGTCGGCACTCGTATGTTGTTAGACCCATATTTCTATAGACCATACGGCAATCATATGTTGTTAGACAAATATTTACATAGTCCAGTCGGCATTCATATGTTGTTAGACCCATAATTCTATAGACCAGTCGGCACTCATATGATGTTAGACCCATAATTCTATAGAACAGACGGCACTCATATGTTGTTAGACCCATAATTCTATAGAACAGACGGCACTCGTATGTTGTTAGACCCATAATTCTATAGAACAGACGGCACTCATATGTTGTTAGACCTGAATTTACATTGACCAGTCGGCACTCCAATGTTGTTAGACACATATTTCTATAGATCACTCGGCAATCATTGACTTTGTTGCCATTATCAAGCAGCCGCCATTAGTTCTCAAAACATTTGCGGATACTTATTTTAGGATGGCTCTTCATGATCACTCTGTGGCGTAGTGTTTACGGAAGCTGTTCGGAATCGTGTATACCGCATTCGAAACACAGCTGTGGGCAATTTGGCAGCAGACTGCCTGGCGTTGGTTATTTTATAAAATCTTATGAGTGCGGGGCGTTCAAAAACCAATGACAAATTACTGAACGTAAACTTGCCATGAAATCACGAGCAGTCAAAAAATGATGGGGTTGACTGAATCATTCTGTCAAATTTATCAGGTGTCTTCGCAACGGCACAACTCTATACTCCTACAGGACTGAAAGAGGCCTACTACTACTATTACTACTACTACTACTACTACTACTACTACTACTACTACTACTACTACTACTACTACTACTACTACTACTACTACTACTACCGCCACCACCACCACCACCCCACACCACCACTACCACCACTACCACTACTACTACTACTACTACTACTACTACTACTACTACTACTACTACTACTACTACTACTACTACTACTACTGGGAATGTCCTGAGTGTTGTGATGTTGGTTTTCGACTCAGCTCAACTCAACTCAACTCAACATCATATCCTTGCATTCGCACTTCTTCTCACTGCTTCGCTTATTGTAAACGTCCAAACCCCGTCTTTTCTCAAGCTCATTATTAGTGTATAATTCGTGCCATGATTTGTAAGAGTAATTTGACGTTCGATGCTTCAGTGTGACGTTTTAATAGAAATGCCATCTCGTGTCAACATACCAATTATTAGAAGAAGTCTAAAATACGGGAATGTAGTCATGTGTTTTACGTCATCTGGCCTTGCAAAGTCTCAATTATTGAAATCACTCTAAGTGAGAAGCAAGTCAAAGAACATGACAAATTCTCAGGCCATGAGTCTTACTGGTTATAAACTGCTAACCCCGTATCTTTACACCCAATCGGCACTCGATAGGCGGTTTGGTCAAAATAACACCGTATCTTTAAACCCGATCGGCACTCGATAGGTGGTTTGGTCAAGATAACACCGTATCTTTACACCCGATCGGCAAGCGATAGGTGGTTTGGTCATTATCACACCGACGTCTTTTACTTCACATGAAATCACCTGGTTCTCATTTTAGAATGGGTCTACCTGGGAAATAAAGTCACGGAAAAAAAGAATCTGCAGGGGGGTTTGGATACAGATCACTGGGCTCGCTAGCATGTGTAATGGCAACTGTGCTATTTGGCTCTCCCACTATAAGTGGACTTGGGTATAATAGGGAGCTCTATAGACTTCGTTTGTGGCGCTGTATACTGGTTCTTAATTTAATAGCCCATTCAAATAAATAAATTAATTAATTAATATAAATAAATAAATAAATAAATAAATAATTTTGGAGATTGCGAGGTGTGGAGATGCATAATCTCCGACGCAGTCAGCAAGAAGTTTGATGATGATGGTTAAAACGTACACTTTGCCGTATCGTTTGCTTTAATGCGAAAAAAAAATGTTATGTTTTTGTGTGTTTTGAAATTGTAGGCGGTATTTTAGCCAATAGCCTGGCTCTGTTTTCTGACGTGCTTCACCTCGGAAGTGACCTCATCAACTTTCTCGTCTGCCTGTTAGCTCATTGGTTGGCCAGAAAACCCGTGACACGGAAAATGACTTTTGGTTACCACAGAGCAGGTGAAATATATGAAATGTTGTTGTTAGTGTTGTTGTTGTTGTTGTTCATGCCTTTGTTGCTAAAAGATTCAGTGTCAAAAAGAATATAGGTTTGGACTAAACAAAAATGGAAGACTGAAATTGGGAAGTTGGGTCTGTGTCACAGTTATGACTTAAAAGTTGTTAATATGGTAGCAGTCATGTTGTATTATATATCAAATTCAAGGGGTTTGTTTAGGGAAAACTACTGTACTGATATTTTAATTGAGACAAAATTTCGCAGTGACAACATTTTGGCGATATAAAATCCACTGGCAGATACGGGAAGTCACTTAAGATCCCATGACACTTAATCAGTTAAAGACCGACCTTTACTGCATACTGATATCTCTATAAGTGTTCCAGCGACCTCCCATAGATCACACCAAGAGAATCTCAAAACGGTGCACGTCATCTGTAGCTCGGCTTAAGGCACCCAGCAATCTGCGTACCATAATCATCATCAACGCTATCATCATCATCATCATCATCATCATCATCATCATCATCATCATCATCATCATCATCATCATCATGTGCCATGCCGATAAGCGTGAGCGGTCATGTTTCTCGATCTTTCACGATCACTATAGTTATGTAATAACTCATACCATGGGTGCAGGTGGAGGATGAAGTTATAGAGTAGCCGATAAATAGTTGTAGATTATGGTCTCCAATTTACAACGGTAGGCAGAGGCTCTCTTTTTGGGGACAATGGCTACGGTCATCGACCAGTATTGTAGCTGCTAAGAAAGAATGCAACGGCAAACTACCTTCTTTACAGATGCCAAGGAAGTCATGTTTTGTAGTTTGATAAAGAAATCAGAGAAACGGAGTAAATGGGTGCTCCACGGGAGCAGCCTCATCCGGTAGGGGTAGTCATGTGCACCAGATGACTCCATACCATCAGCAAGCGACTGAGTGCAAAAGAATAACATTTAAATTGGGACAATGAAACGTTAGAACTATAAGTGGGGATGGCAAACTGACCAACACCATGCAAGAAATATCATTAACAAACGTGCTATAAAAAAACCTTTATACGATTGTGTTTCCACATTTTTGAAATTTTACCCTGGCAGTTGTCTGCTCCTTTTGAATCTCAAGCACCAGGGCATTGTTAATATGCCCATCATTCACATAGGTACTCCTAATTTTTCGCTCTTTTCTGAGTAGGATAGGCATGCATCCGATCGTCTACTCCAAAATCAGGGGGCGAAGGAGTATAATACCCTCACATCCATCCTCTTCTCAAAATCCAATGCTGCATAGATATATCAATAATTGGGGAACTCTCGGGTCATCGACACATCATCATCATGTGCCATGCCGATAAGCGTGGGCAGTCATTATTCGCCATATCGCACGATCACCAGAGTCGTGGATCAGCTGCGTATTCTTGTCTCGACCATGACACAGCACGAGAAATACAATCGTAGATATTGATAGACACTTATATAAGTAGAAGACAGAAGTAGATATTAGAGTACAGAATTAGATATTAGGGGACATAATGGAACATATAAAACATGAAAGAATGTGATTTTCACAGCTGGCCAATGCAGCGCGGAGGTGAAACAGTATATTATGAACCTGTGGCGCAACACCGGCAGACAAGGTAAAGCAACATTGCGAGAACAAAGAGCAACGTGTGGATGTGAGCCTTGGACTATTTCGAATAATTAGAGAAGAAATTCGGGAAATTTGAACTTACTTGTTATTTCACTGATGCACTGCCAAAGGATGATATATCGACAAATGTTACCGCCCATTTGGACAGAAGGGCGATATATTGCCATACTAGGATCATGTTGTTATTTGTTTTGTTTCGTGGTATCTTCAGCAATTTCAGTGCCCGCTGAATGGAAATGTATGTTACAATACTTGTTCATTTGATTGTGTATTACGCTTTGTACAAACATACTTTTTGTTTAGCACTGGATAAATTCGCAAGCACTTAACCACAGCGCAGGCAGAACATTATAAAGTACTATTACAACATGGCGGATAGGCATTGAACCGTTAAGGCCTCTGAGGTGTTTATGCTTGCGGCTACGGTTTGCATTCGTATTTCCCTCATGCTGGACTGGTGGTGCATGGTTCCGTCGCCCTGCTACTGAGTGAGTGCGTGGTGCGACACTGTGAGCTGTGAAATTCGCGTGGAATGCTTTTAATCTGTCCGCTGTTGTTTTTACAGTGAACTGCATGTTCGGAACAATGGCGGCCGTCTGTCGCTGAATTGACTGGTTTGCCTTTTCGGTTCACGAGTGAATATTTCAGGAGACTCCTGGGAGTCGTCGCTCGAGCTACGAAGTTCTTGCTTTGTGCGGCGCTTTCGGCGGGTCGTCCTGCGGAAAGAGGCGGAAAGAGCCATGTGGGATAAAACCCGGGTCAATGAAGTCTTTCTGGTGACTGCAGATTTCATCGATGATGAACTGTATTTTTCGTGGAAGACTATTGTGTTGGCATTCTGGCGGCGGAATTATGCACTGCGTACCTGTGCAGGCTGTTGGCTTGCCGAGACTCCTGTCTCTTCCACTTTTCACATTGGCCAGTGAGGAGCATCTTGTGTGATATTCACTGGCACAGGAACGGAGCATAATGGGCACGACCCGTTTTCGTGAAGTTGGAACCTCGACTAACTAACCAACTAACTAACTAACTAACTAACTAACTAACTTACTAACTAACTTACTAACTAACTATTACAAGACAGAGGGGGAATTATGTTCTTTGAGGATATAATAAGAGGAGAGGCATTGGAGAATATCGTGACGACTGGAAAGATCATTCTTAGAAGAGGCAGCCCAAGAGAAATGACAAGCGACGGTCTGATACGATGTCATGGGGGGGGGGGGGGGGGGGGAATATCATCAGTTGAACTCATCCACAACACAAAGTGCCGAGATCTAAATCCAGGTCTACGACTACGCCATTTTGTACGGGATATGATAGTGATGTCTGGCATTGGTCAGAGTAAACCCTAAGCCAGAAGCATTAGACTCTGTTTCCCAGTCTGTCTTACGTTCCAACTAGTTGTATTCCTCATGTCTTACATCCCGGCTAGCTGTACACACTGTCTTACACCCGAGCTATTTATACACACTGTCTTACATTCCATCTAATTGTATACAATCTTACATCCCAGCTAGTTGTATTCCTCATGTCTTACATCCCGACATCCCGGCTAGCTGTACACACTGTCTTGCACCCGAGCTATTTGTACACACTGTCTTACCTCCCAGCTATTTGTACACACTGTCTTACCTCCCAGCTATTTGTACACACTGTCTTACATTCCATCTAATTGTATACAATCTTACATCCCAGCTAGTTGTATTCCTCATGTCTTACATCCCGACATCCCGGCTAGCTGTACACACTGTCTTGCACCCGAGCTATTTGTACACACTGTCTTACCTCCCAGCTATTTGTACACACTGTCTTACCTCCCAGCTATTTGTAAACACTGTCTTACCTCCCAGCTATTTTTACACACTGTCCTACCTCCCAGCTATTTGTACACACTGTCTTACCTCCCAGCTATTTGTACACACTGTCTTACCTCCCAGCTATTTGTACACACTGTCTTACCTGCCAGCTAGTTGTACACTGTCTTACCTCCCAGCTATTTGTACACACTGTCTTACCTCCCAGCTAGTTGTACACACTGTCTTACCTCCCAGCTATTTGTACACACTGTCTTACCTCCCAGCTAGTAGTACACACTGTCTTACCTCCCAGCTATTTGTAAACACTGTCTTACCTCCCAGCTAGTTGTACACACTGTCTTACCTCCCAGCTATTTGTACACACTGTCTTACCTCCCAGCTAGTTGTACACACTGTCTTACCTC
>JACEFZ010016241.1:395000-455000 GCA_014155875.1 Cepaea nemoralis
TGTTAACAGCGTCTATCACAATAACTATGAGATATATCCCAATTACCAACATCCTTCACACGACACCGACCTCCCACACCCGACACCAACCTCCCAAACACGAAACCGACCTCCCACACACGACACCGACCTCCCACACATGACACCGACTTCCCACACACGACACCAACCTCCCACACCCGATACCAACCTCCCAAACACGAAACCGACCTCCCACACACGACACCAACCTCCCACACACGACACCAACCTCCCACACACGACACCAACCTCCCACACACGACACCTACCTCCCACACACGACACCAACCTCCCACACACGACACCAACCTCCCACACACGACACCAACCTCCCACAAACGACACCGACTTCCCACACCCGACACCAACGTCCCAAACACGAAACCGACCTCCCACACACTACAGCAATCTTCCACACACGACACCAACCTCCCACACACGACACCAACCTCCCACACACTACAGCAACCTCCCACACATGACACCAACCTCCCACACATGACACCAACCTCCCATACACGACACCGACCTCCCATACACGACACCGACCTCCCACATCCGACACCGACCTCCCACACACGATACCAACCTCCCACACACGACACCAACATCCCACACATGACAACGACCTCCCACACCCGACATCGACCTCCCACACACTACAGCAACCTCCCACACACGTCACCAACCTCCCATACACTACAGCAACCTTCCACATACGACACCAACCTCCCGCACACGACACCAACCTCCCACACACGACACCGACCTCCCACACCCGACACCGACCTCCCACACCCGACACCAACCTCCCACACACGACACCAACCTCCCACACATGACACGAATTCCCACATCCGACACTGACCTCCCACACACTACAGCAACCTTCCACACACGACACCAACCTCCCACATACTACAGCAACCTCCCACACACGACACCGACCCCCCAGACATGACACCGAAATCCCACACCCGACACCGACCTCGCACACACTACAGCAACCTCCCACACCCGACACCGACCTACCACACACTACAGCAACCTCCCACACATGACACCAACCTCCCACACACGACACCAACCTCCCACACACGACACCGACCTCCCACACACGACACCAACCTCCCAAACACGAAACCGACCTCCCACACACGACACCGACCTCCCAAACACGACACCGAGCTCCCAAACACGAAACCGACCTCCCACACCCTACACCGACCTCCCACACCCGATACCAACCTCCCACACCCGACACCAACCTCCCAAACACGAAACCAACCTCCCAAACACGACATCGAACTCCCAAACACGACACCAATCTCCCACATACGACACCAACCCCCCACATAAGAAACCGACCTCCCACACACGACACGTCCGCTCTGTGGCGAATGAGTTGCGGGCGCAACTCGTAATCCGGCATATCGTATTCGAAACACAGCTGCGGACGATTTGGCAGCAGACCGCCTTGCGTTAGTTTTCATACAATGGTATGTGTGCCGGTGGTTCAGAAATCAATGGCACACTACTGAACATAAACTTGCCAAGAAATCAGAAACAGCCAAATAATGCTAGTGTTTACTGCGACGTCTTGTAAAGTATGTGAAACACACGAGACGCAATTTTCTTCTCTATAACATCCACCAGAGTCCGACAAAGAAATAGCCGATTCATCAAAGAACAAGACAGTATCCACCAGGCCACGGAACATCAATGTCCGAGCAGCCTTCATCCATGTGGTCGGAGATACAATTCAGAGTCTTGGCGTCCTACTTTCTGCCTTGGTCATTAAGTTTGCTGTGAGTTCCTCGTGATGTCATGTATGTTCTAATGTGTGTCTGATCATTTAGCAAAGAAAAAAAATGAAAAAGGAGAGACTTCATTGCACCGTGTTTTATCCCATAAGGCCCGGTCTCTTTCCGCAGGGCGATCTGCCGAAAGCGTCGCAAGAGCACGAACTCCGCAGCCCCAGCGACGACCCCAATGAGCCTCTGAGAAAATTGCACTCGTGAACCGAATGTTACAGACTGGAATGGAACCCACAACCTTTAGTGCGCGAAGCCGGTGCTATAACCCCTTCACCACGGAGACTCGCATTTAGCAGACAAGTGAGGATTTGTGTGGAAGCTGCGGAGATGTGGTTTTATAGAAGAATTGTGTGGAAGTCGCAAGGATGTGCTTTCATAGAGGAATTGTGTGGAAGCTGCAGAGATGTGGTTTTATAGAAGAATTGTGTGGAAGCCGTAAGAATGTGCTTTTATAGAACGAACGAATGAACGAACGAATCGAACAATCTTTGTTTTCAAAGGGTTAAGAATTGGGCACGCAGGCCCGTCTGACATTCTGCCCTTCTTCTCTAATTCTTCTCATACATTATTTCACTCAACATCACTTATAAAGCTAATCTTAGACAACAAAAGAACAATAAGCATTAATACGCGTGAAAAATAATCAGTAATACATGACTCACTGAGGCAATGTTTACCATGGGCATGATAAATACCTAAGGAAGGTGTAACGTGCCATACATGTGGGAATGTTTATTATCTAGTTGTCGGTTGAGATCATTTACCGTTATTATTTTTACGGGGGTATGTAGTCTGTACTGAGGTAGTGTTTAAACAGGTTGCGACTGTGTGTATAATGATTGGTGGCGTCTTTGATTTCTTGTGGAAGTTTGTTCCACAAATAAAGGAATTGTGTAGAAGCTGCAGAGATGTGGTTTTATCGAGGAATTGTGTGGAAGCTGCAGAGATGTGGTTTTATAGAGGAATTGTGTGAAAGCTGCGGAGATGTGGTTTTATAGAAGAATTGTGTGGAAGCCGCAAGAATGTGCTTTTGTAGTGGAACTGTGTGGAAGCTGCGGGAATGCGGTTTTATAGAGGAAGTGTGTGAAAGCTGCGGAGGTGTGGTTTTATAGAATAATCGTAGGGATGCTGCGGAGATGTGATTTTATAGATGAATTGCATTCATGAGACATTATCTTCTATGCCACAGGAATTCGTCTGAAACACCACATCTTCCCAGCTGGAATCCTACTTCACAGTTCAGCATTGACCGCCCATACACCACACGCACATGTAAAACCAAAAGATTAGATAAATGTTTACTGTGTGTGTGTGTTTTTTCCCACAGCCCAACCAGGCATACAAGCTGGCAGACCCGATTTGTACGTTTATATTCTCTTTGGTCGTTCTCATTACAACTCTGGCCATCCTCGGAGACGTACTAACAGTGTTTATGGAAGGTAAGGGGTCCACAAGCGGAGAAGAGTGACACTAAAATACATATAATGATGTCCCCATGGAAAAGTGGTTAACGCCAGCCTCGTGGCCCGATGGTTGTGGGTTCGATTCCGGCCTACCAGTACCGTGCGGTAGATTTTCTTAGTACGTGCATGTCTTCGAAATTCCGCCCCTTACATGTTCTTTTCTTTAAAATTGCCGCCTCATTACGAAGCCCCCTTACAGTGCCGCCTGCTGCGACCGCCTCTCTGTATCATTGCACGGCACGGCCCTGCGGCCTACGTCGTACGGTTTACTAGTGCAACTTTCTCGAAGACTCGTGGAAACTGTCGCTGGAGCTGCGGGGTTCGTGACTTTCTTAGGCCACCCTGGGGAGAGAGCCCGAGCCATATGAGATAATGCCCGGTGCAATAGTATCGATTCTTTTGCCTTTTCAAACCCTTTTTAAACATATCATAAGGCTTGGGAGAGTTGACGTAGAGTTGGCTATCCCATCCCGTAGAAAACTTTAGCTGCAGAACCCAGCCAACCATGAACAAGCCTAAATACAAGTAAAACAAACCTCCGTGAGCCAACACGGATGAAAGGAAGGTCTTCTAGAAGATGTTTGGGAATATAACATCGTGCCGAGGAGACAACAAGGGGTCTGGTTGGCGGACTTACTTTCTTTCTTCTAGAACATTTTCCAAAATAGGCACCTGGGATATTAGAACTAATAATGATGATGATGATGATGATGATGATGATGATGATGATGATGATGATGATGATGATGATGATGAAGATGATGATGATGATGATGATGATGATGATGATGATGATGATGATGATGATGATGATGATGATGATGATGATGATGATGATGATGATGATGATGATGATGATGATGATGATGATAATAATAATAATTAGCAGGTTTAACCCCTACACCGGTCAGTTGGACTAAAATGTTGACTTCTCGTCCATGACTTGGGGACGTAAATTACAAGTACCTCAGAAGTCGCCTGATGGCGAGGGACACTGGTGACAGGGAAAGCTAATTCTCACACGTAAAAATATGTCCAGTGCGCGAGAAGTCGTAGAATACGTATGGACAAAGCTTTAGCTCAAAGTGACATTACGAAAAACTAATAATAATAATAATAATAATAATAATAATAATAATAATAATAATAATAATAATAATCCTAGTACAGCAGTTGGTTATTGGTAGTACGATAGTTTGTATTATGGAGTTTCCAATAGCTAATAACAATTGCCACATCAATGATGAATATTAGTGAGTCGTGCAGTATTGCATCTTGCACATTTCCCCATGCCTTTATAATGCATATATTGATTTTTTTTTTCTCGGTTAGCTCATAAGTGATATGTATGGGTGAAATAATGTATGAAAGAGAGAGAGAGAGAGATCAGAAGAGCAATATATTAGATGGGCAATTGTGTCCAATTTTTAACTGATTCAGTGAAGAAGGATAATATATGGCCACATGTGACCTCCCATTTGAACGGAAGGTGTATATATCGCCGCATTTTCGCACTGCGAGAGCTAACAAGTCAAGTCGCATTATTCTGTCAAGAAGCCTTATCAGCGGGAAAATGTCACGTGGAAAATCCAACAACAAGAAACACGCTGTTGCCAAGATGTGCAGCGTGGGAGCCGACAACAAGAAGAAGAACGTCGAGAGCCCACCTGCTAGCTGCATCAAAGAGCCTGATACTACAGCCATTACTGAAGCTACTACGAGGGAGAAGATTGACAGCCCAACACAGTCAAGAACCAAGACAGCAGATAAGAAGGAGGAGAAAGACACCAGAGTCGGAAACACCGACTCAAAAACAGTCCGATGGGTTGTCAAGAGGATTCCTGTGGAGCTGACAGATGAAGAAATCCTGAAGCAGCTACGTGAAGAGAATCTTCACATCCGATTCTTGAAGGCGGAGCGGCTTCTCACCTACTCCAAGATACCTACAACCTTGGCAGTAGTGACGTCGGAGGGCAGCGAAATGCCGATCACAGTATCACTCAGCAAGAAAACTCAACAGCCAGAGAGATTCATACCAAGAATCACGCAATGTTCCAGATGTCAGAAGGCCGGCCACAGCAGAGCTACGTGTCGCAGTAAGACGGAAATCTGTCAATACTGCGCCGCTCACCAAGCCTTCAAGGAGTGTCCGCTGGCCAAGATGGACACGGACTTCCGAGCACCCAACAACAAAAGAAAGTGTGCCAACTGCCTGGGCAAACATGGAGCAAGATATCTGGGCTGTCCGTACCTGCAGAGACATAGAGACGTCTTAAAAATCGCCATCCTCACAAAGACACCATTCAAGGAAGCAATGCAGAGGGGCGAGACAGCCACGGGTATAGCACAAGCTGAAAGAGATCAACTTCAAAAGCAGATCGACGAGTTAAAGAAACAAGTCAAGCTACTGCAAACATCGGCACCAACCAGCGACAATGAGAAACTTCTTGCCGAAACAAAGGAGATCCAGCGGGACATCAAACAAGAGGTGGAGAATATGAGGCAGATGGTAAAGATAAATGAAGAGATTCTGCGAGACATCAAAGCGGTCAGAGAAATGCTAACAATCGAAAGGGAGCCAACCCAAAGCAAATCAGCACAAGAAACAGAAAAGCTCACAGAGAAACCGCAAGATGACATCCAACAAGAGGACGAACCGGAACCTCTAGACAAAGCCAGCAACCCAGCCACGACACTAGCCCGCCAGACATCTGAAGCAAACCAAGACGAGCACCCTCAGGAAGACACGGAGCGGCCCGGGGGGATTACTTTGGAAGAGCTACGAGAGTACTTAAGGACGGATAAACTCAGAGGAATTCGAAAGGTGCTGGATGGAAAGAGAAAAGAAGAAACCAAGAAAACTCAGGCGACCGGTAGAATGACCAAAATAAATCTTAGAAAAGGGTACCGACTACGCGTACTACATAAAAGATGGAGAGAGAATACCATGGCTAACCGCGGAGGAAAAAAGGGAATGGCCGAAGCTAAAACTCGAAGACGAAAAAAAGTACAAGAAGGAAAATAGAAACGTCGAAAAGCTCCTACACAAATTACACAACGAAGGAGACTAAATGACCTAATAAAAAGTCCTTATAAGGACTGCAGCCAGTAAAGCCAGACGAGCCAGGAGCCTACACCAACAAAGAAAACAAGAGGAAACTTGCACAAAGGACAGCCGCCGACCGATCCCCCAGCGAGAGTGGGATTACGAAAAGTCCTTATAAGGACTGCAGCCAGACGAGCCAGGAGCCTACACCAACAAAGAAAACCACAACAACAGAAGAACACAAAGGATAGCCGCCGACCACTGCGACGTCACAGACACAAATGCTACATCACCAGTCCGAGATAGGACTCACAAGACAAGAATTAGGGTGAATAAACCCAAAAAAACCACGATCCTCAATAATAACCACAGCTGATGAAGCAGGTTAGACGAGGACGAATTTGGAATTTTTGTTTTGGAAATTTGGAATTGGAATTGGAATTGGAAGTCATCACGTTATTTGTTTCGTTTCATGGTATGTTCCGCAATTTCAATGGTCAGGGAACGGACATTTACATTATAATACGTATTAATTTGATTTTGTACCATGTTTGGCACTGAATAAGTTAATCCTTTGAAAATAAAATTCGCTCGTTCGTTCATTCGTTCGTTCGAACTATACGAATCTTGAAAGACAAAGCAGATGACAGAAGAAATGAAATATTAAAAGATTGCCATCTTGTGATTATGCGAAACAAGATTGAACGCCGAATGCAAAAATGGTCTATAATTAGAAGGCCCTTTTCTCTTGGGTCAACAGGGCAAATGAAACACGGAGAAACATAAAAACACATGGAAAATCTCGTTACAAAAAGGGGTGAATCACGTGGGGAGGACATGGGGGGACTTGCAGAAGGATAACAGAAGTGTTTATGACCTGTGCTCAGATCGGGGATTTGGCCTTGCATTCACTCAACATTTGAATTTCACTGTGGCGTAAACATCTTCTTTCTAAATGTATTAATCTCAACATCTGAAAATTTTAAACCAACCAGAAAATGAAGTTAACTTGATTGGTTAAAATAGAATAGAAACAATTATAAATAACTACAATCTGTTTTGTGTCAACACTCGCGCAGATTACTGTCAGATTTAATTATCCTACTTTTCTTTTCATGCGTGAACCGTTTGTGTGCTGTTCTAATCTCTTTCGTACTACATTCTTTCTTTCTGTGTAATCTTCCTTCCCTTATACTACGTCCTTTCTTTCTGTGTAATCTTTCTTCCCCTGCATACTTTATCCTTTCTTTGTCTTCCTTCTCCTGTACCCCATATTCTTACTTCACCTCGACACCGCAAGGTACAAGAGAAATATGGTGAGCGATCACAACCGTTCATGCAGTTGTGGCATAGTTAATGGCAGTTATCTCTTATGTTGGACTAGGCTAGCGAAGTTAATAGCGAACTACGCTGGTAATGTCATGCGCACTGTTGGAAGTGGTTTCGCTGCTTGGACTCGTCGCTTGCCAAAGTAAGCAGAAGATTAACTAACTATTCCTCCTTGCACATTGGCCTACAAAATGTGGTGGCGCTCCTACATCACAGACCAGTAACAAGATACGGTTCCAGATAACAACGAAACAACGGTGTGGGTCAGATTAAGAGACACCACCCTGGCGTTGTAACAACAGTGACATCACCGGGTATACCACTTGTCTGTTAATAGTAACATTACATGGCATACCACTTGTTTGCTAACAGTGACATCGCCTGGCATATCACTTGATTGTTAACAGTGACATCGCCTGGCATACCACTTGTTTGTTAACAGTAACATTGTGTGGCATACCACTTGTTTGTTAGCAGTAACATCTCCTGTCATATCACTTGATTGTTAACAGTGACATCACCAGGCATACCACTTGTTTGTTAACAGTAACATTGTGTGACATACCACTTGTTTGTTAACAGTAACATCACCTGACATATCACGTGTATGCTAACAACAGTAACATCACGTTGTATTTCACTTTTTTTTGTTAACAGTAACATCACGTGGCATATCACATGTTTGTTAACAGGTGTCCCGAGAGGGATGACGTTTGTGTCCTTGAAGAAAGATCTGGCCGCTGTGGATGGCGTGGTGGCGGTCCACAGCCTAAACATTTGGGCCCTGACGCTAGACAAGACCGCGGTGGCTGTACATCTTGTTATAGGTGATTGATTGATTGATTGATTGATTGATTGATTGATGTGTGGAGGGATTGGTTTGTTGATTGATTGATTGATTGATTGATTGATGTAGGGAGGGATTGGTTTGTTGATTGATTGATTGATTGATTGATTGATTGATTGATGTGTGGAGGGATTGGTTTGTTGATTGATTGATTGATTGATTGATTGATTGATTGGTGGATTGGTGGATACATCATGTTATAGGTGATTGATTGATTGATTGATTGATTGATGTGTGGAGGGATTGGTTTGTTGATTGATTGATTGATTGATTGATGTGTGGAGGGATTGGTTTGTTGATTGATTGATTGATTGATTGATTGATGTGTGGAGGGATTGGTTTGTTGATTGATTGATTGATGGAATTATGGATTGATTGGTGGATGGATTGATTGGTGGATGGATTGATTAGTGGATGGATTGATTGGTGGATGGATTGAATGATAAGTGGATGGATTAATTTCAAATTGATTGACTGGTTGATTGGTTGATGCGTAGATGGATCGATTTTTTAATTGATTAATTGATTGATTGAATGATGCGTGGATGGATTGATTTGTTAATTGATTGATTGATTGGTTGATTGATTTGAGGATGGATTGATTTGTTAATTGATTGATTGATGGTTGGATGGGTGTGGGTTTAAGGGGTTGGTTGGTTGATTGATTGATTGATTTTTTTGGTATACGCATGGCGTTTTTGAAGTTAGCCATTAATGATCCGATATTCTCCTTTTGCTCCTATTGTTTTCATGAATTCCATAAACAAAATCCTATGACTATCTTCAGGATATATTCTTCTTCGTCTTTTTTTTTTTTTTTTTTTTTTGCTTTCGCACGCTTTGAACTCAAGCGTAGTCCATACACATGATATTACTTCTTGTGCACTGAACTGCAGTTTGCGTGTTTATAAGCTTTCCCTGTTACAAGTGTCCCTCGCCATCAGGCGAACCCACTCCGATTACTGAGGTCATAAGGCAGGCGTGTTTGCGGCCGTATGGGAGCACGTGTACACCTCGGAGGAGCAAATGGATTACCATGGTCTGGCAAGAATGAGACAGCGAGGAGTGACGAGGGGATCTGGCCGACGCTCGACGCTCAGAGGAAAGGCGAGACGGACATATAATCAGATTATGGTACTATAATTATATATAACTATATCATGGTACTATTGGTGTTGGAACTCTTCGCTGGCTGCTGAGGATGGGGACGGAGCGCTTATGGAAATGCTCTGAATGCTGTGATGTCGGTTCCTAAATCAATCAATCAATCATTTCTGAGGTAACTCTTAAGTCACGTAAGGATTATGATAACAATGGAATCTACACTGATCTCATTACATTGTCTGCACAGGTGTTGAACAGGTATTAGGGAAGAATGCAATGCTGTGTTAAGGTAGTCTTCCTTCCTTAATTTCATGTTCTTCACAGGACGTAGCAGTCAACCCCAGCATTTTGGCTGTTCGTGATTCCTGGGCAAGTTTTACGTTCAGTAGTTTTCATTGCATTCTGAACGACAGGCACCTGTACCTTTTTTCGAAAAAAAAAAACAAAAACAGTACCGCTGTGTTTCGAACCCAGGTATACGGGATTACGAATCAGTCCGTAACACCTTCGTCACGGAGACAGATGCGAAACAGTCTTGTATAATACGTGTAGTAGTGGCAGACAAACGCACCGGAAGTGGCAATTAGATGGTCACTTGATGTTGGTGCCCGTTTCCTATAGAAATTGCAAAGGACATCACATGTGTTGTTTCTCCTCTTCGATCTAACATCCCGTAATACCATTCATTAGATATTATTATTATTATTCTTCCGCTTCTTCATTCGTTCGTTCGTTCGAAATGTTTGTTTTGGACGTAATTGCGTTGTGCCTGTTAATAGCAGAGCTGCGATATTTGTGCCTTTCGACAGACACATCCGACTTCTTCGGGCGCTTGTTGACATGGCTAACCTTCCAAACATCTGGCATGTATAGATAGGGTGGTTCATCTGATGATGGTTGTGAAAGATCATCTATAATTAGATAAGTTGATTATATCTTATGCATATCATCGGATGCAGGGGAAGGAAGATTACACAGAAAGAAAGGATATAATATACGGGGGAAGGAAGATTACACAGACAGAAAGAATATAGTATACTTTAGTTTAGTTTAATTTAGTTTTGTTTAGTTTAGTCGATGGATCAACATCACGGCACACGGGTGTAACCCATAAGTGCTCCGTTCTCCTCCTAACTCAAACCTGAGTCTGGAGAAACTCAGCTCAGTGCTCGAACTCCGCAGCACCGGCGAGGATCCTGAAATACTTTGGGTAGATTTTTAAACTAGAAAGGGGAAGAAAGATAAAACATAAAAAAGGATATAGTATACAGAGGAAGGAAGATTACACAGGAAGAAAGGATACAATATGCAAAAAGAGGGAGATTACACGGAAAGAAAGGACACAATATACAGAGGAAGGAAGATTACAATGAAGGAAAGTATAACAGTGCTGGTACATTAAATAGCAGAGACAATTCGTTTGCTGGAGTTTTCAATTGTTTATTTCATCAAATATATCGTAAATTAGCAAGTAAGCATTGATCATACAAAACAGGTGTGGTTCGCTTAAAACTCCGATGGTAACTCTCTATATCTAACCCCGCGTCACGGCTTGAGCGTCCCTAGTTACGTTTTTACGGGATGCTCAACCGTGCCTAGTCTTTTCACACCACCTATTAACCCACTAACAGAGATGGTGCTCTGTTACATTCCTCCCTATCTTTAAGAAGACTTTTCCCGAAAAGTCTTAATCCCTAATCTACTTATTCTACTTATTCTTTCCCTCACTAAAATCTTAGCCCCAATATTATTTTTCCAACCCATCTTAAACCAGCCCCCTCTTAACCAGTGAGCTTTATTTCTTACCCTTCCTACTCCTTCGAGTCCACTTCTCTGCTGATCCCTTATAGCCAACCGATATGTTCTGTTATAGATCTTCGTGAAATGATACTTCTTCTTCTCAATTGCAGGGTTACAAGCTATTCGCTCATACATAACAATATCTGATCTTGACCATAAAAATTCAAAACGCATACATACTCTTTTGAAATAATTCATACTCCGTATTATCATCACCCACAAGTCTGTGCCAACAATTCAGTACGTCAGCATTACTAATTTCCCATTCAACCGACTTGAAACCACTCGTACTAATCACACGATAGGAAGACAAAGAATCGGTGGCCACCGGAAAGTCAAAGAACTAGAACTCTTCCTCACAAAAACCACACTCACACTTATCCCCCCCCCCCCCCCCCCCCCCATGTCATCCTGAGACTTTGTGTAATAAAGTCTAAAAAAAACAATTACATATCTCTCACAATTCAATTATACCACTTATTATGGCAATTTCACATCATATCTCCGAATCTCACATAATACAGTTTGCGCTGATATTTACAGCATCAAACACCAAAAATATTATCCACCCCTAAATGTCTATTCATTACAGACATTACTCATCTCAGAGGGTCCATTATGGGCCCTACCACTCAAAACCTCCTCCAATATAACCAAATCTCTGATCCTTACATACCTCAGGGATACTTCGTATCAGGTTCCCTATTAATCTTGCTGAAAGCCTCAGCAACTCACTACTACTAATAATGTCCATTTGTTATGGGCAATACTTCCCAAAACCGCCACTTGCCTTTATCAACAGCAATAAAAAATACCGCCACTGAACGTATGTCTGTGACCTTCTAAACTATCTACCCCATCATATCTCTGTCTATCTATTATAGACATCCCCATACTTTTAAGTCAGGTCCATATGCCGTAACCCAAAAATTAATATCGCTGTTCACTTACTGTAAACTTAACTTCTACTCTTTGTCATTCATCTCGTCCCATGCTGCAATCACAGCACGAACAATAACATTCGTGGTTCATATATTATTAATCCTGTTCCCATGGCTCTCAGTCCATGTTTATCGTTGCTGATAACTACAGCCATTACCCTTCATGATTCACTATTCATCATCTAATCCCCCAACAATGGTACTGACATCCACAGTATTTGATTATTCTTCGGACTAAAACATGGCATTCAATTCAGGTTTTTTCTCCTTACTATATTTTCTTAACGTAACCATGTATCCAGAACTCCCAAGGACCCATTAATAAGTCTCTCTCTTTAATATGGACCTGTTTAATTTTCCAACTCCCCACAACTGAACGTCAAACGAAAACTAATTTAAACATAGTCAGGGCAACTCAATAAGTAACATCATTATAACTTTTGCAATTGAAAATAACCAACTAAGGTATATATAACTTAAATAAAACTACAATTCATAATTAACTGGAGTCAAGACAAATCAAAAATAGAACAACAATATCACCCCCCCCCCCCTTTTTGTTTTTTTTTTGTTTTCACAATGCTGTCATATATCCCCACATTTTTCAAAATAAATATATATATAGTGAAATAATAATCAAATTCACATAGAAATCAACTACTTATTGTAACTAAACAACATTGGTCTCTTATACGGACCAATGTAATACATATCTATTCACTACAAGGAACACAAGTCATGCCTATTCCGTTATTCTTATAACAGAAACAAAAAACAACTCAATGCTAGGAATTAACCCCAATATGTGTGTGTATATATATATATATCTGTTTCTCGTTGCATTTCCAGCATACATGTTGAACAGATATGTGGAATATTTTATAATAATGGTACCCGAATATTTAATGGGCCGTAAGGCAGACGGCGTGATACTTACGACATCAGCCATCAAGCATCATCCCGATCGGGAAATGTGAACCTGGCACAATATACATAGTGGGCGCTTTGGCGACACCCTATGAATTGGAAACAAATAGGTATATTAAGCTCCTGCGAGAAGAAACGAACTACACACAAACACGTCGCACATACCTTACAAGGAGATCATTCATATACCCGGAATACGGGTGAAAGTCCAAAAACCAGAAGTAATCAATAAATATATAAAATGAATAATAAAATAAAATACACACAAAAGCGTACAATACCACACACAGGACGGCCGACGTTTCGATTCTCAGAATCTTTGTCACGGGCAGGACAACACAGATAGATAAACAACGATATAAAAAACACCTAACTCAGACTCTAACGCAAACCCTAACCCTAACCCCATCCCTAACCCTATATATATATACCTATGTATACTATATCATACACCCTATATCATACACAATAGCAATTGCTTGTCTTCCTTGTCTTATATTATATGTGTGTATTAATACATTATACTTTCTCCCCCCCCCCCCCCCCCCCCCCCAATGATATGCCAGTTTGTACTGCTCTCTAATATAGAAGATATAGACGTCACGTGACCAGAACCGTTTGGGAATAAACACTTCGTTGGCGAAATCGTTAAGATATTGCGCTGCTCCTGTCATGAGTACGGTAGGACGACGGTTCGATGCCTGCGCTCATCTTCTGCTAAGTGAAGGAAATACCGGCCACCTATTTATCCGTGCAATCTGGCCTACATAATGTAATGGTCCTAGCCTATCACAGGCCCCTAGCAGGATTGTGCTTGGAAACCATTTCAACAAGATGCCAGGAGGGCAAAGAATTGAAAGAGGGCCAGTGTAGCCTAGTCGCTAGTCGCTCGCCTACCGGCGTGAATATCATGGGTTCTAATTCACATCGGGATGTTTTGTAGCAGTGTCACCAGCTGCCAGGTCGACACAGCGTTATATGGATACCAGAAAATGTCTTGGGAAGGAAAAGTGGCAGACGTGAAATTGAGTCCATCACCCAGCAAGTGATGATTGCTCTATACAATTATGTCTAGCATCATAAGCATATTCTTGTTTTTTCTATCGCTTTGAACTCAAACGTAGTCAATACACATGCTATGATTTCTAGTGCACTAAACTGATTTTTGTGGGTTGTCTTTTCCTATTACCAGTGTCCCTCGCTATCTGGGAACCCACTCCGACTTCTGAAGTAATTTACGTCACGAAGGCAAGGACAAGAAGTCAATATTTTAGTTCAGCTGACCGGTGTTGGGGTTGAACCTGCTAACTCGGCATCAGCACATAGGAAGTTTAAGAGCCAAAGCTCTTATCCATTCAGCCATGCTGACCACATATGCGCTTTACAGCGTATAAAATGACCCTTTACTTGACTTTACCACTAAGCCAGCACTAACATAGGGCACTGTTTGGCTCCTGTCTACAGAACACCTCCATCTTCCTTCACTTTAGCACTAAGCCAGCTCTAACACAAGACACTGTTTGGCTCCTGTCTACAGAACACCTCCATCTCCCTTCACTTTACCACTAAGCCAGCTCTAACACAAGACACTGTTTGGCTCCTGTCTACAGAACACCTCCATCTCCCTTCACTTTACCATTAAGCCAGCTCTAACACAAGTCACTGTTTGGCTCCTGTCTACAGAACACCTCCATCTCCCTTCACTTTACCACTAAGCCAGCTCTAACACAAGACACTGTTTGGCTCCTGTCCACAGAACACCTCCATCTCCACGATGACGTGCTGACGTCTGCGACCAGACTCCTGCAGGACGAGCACCACGTCCACTTCACCACCATACAAGTGGAGCTGTACGACCAAGTCATGAACTCTTGTGAAGACTGTTTACGCTTTAACACTTAGAATATTGCCAGCCGCCGGAAGTGACATTCCTTTACAGGTCAAGAATACTGGAAATTCATCAGATGACTCTATGCTTGACGATTAAATAAACTTTAACACACGTTCTACGCTCAATCCTTTTTTTTTTTTAAATTCATGTTTGCCTGGCGAGGTCGATCATGCTTCTTCAAATCTCATAATCTCCAAAAGAATTATCAATGCATATGCTAATATTTGTGCACTGCACGCTCGACTGTGTATTAATTTATAATATATTTGAATTCAGCTGCAGACGATTTGGGAGCAGACAGCCTTGCGTTGATTTAAATTATATGGGCATCGGTCGCTCAGAAAGCAATGGCAAACTACTGAATGTAAACACTATCTAGTAAATTACAGATAGCTATAAAAATGCAGGGGTAGATTGCTACGTCCTGTAAAGAACATGTAACTAACATGTACAAGCCTTTCGGGATCCACGGAGGCACAGTGACTAGCAATCTTGCCTGTCAGTCCAGTGGTTAAGTAACCATACTTAACTTGAGTGTCCAAATGCCCCATCCAGGCGATTATCTTTTTTCACAAACAGATCCGGGCTTCCGGGTATACCTGGTCTCAAATAGATACCAGAAAATGTTATGGGCAGTAAAGGCGGCCGGCGTGATATTGACGGCATCGCCACGGAGCATCGTTGTTACTGTGAGTATGAGACACTGAAACAAGTCGATTGTGTTACTCGGTCAAGGACGGAGCCTCGCTGTTACTGTGCAAGTTTCAGGCACAGAAGCACGTTGCTTGTGTTTCTCGTTCAAGGACGGAGATTCGTTGTTACTGTGAGCATAAAGCACTGAAACAACTCGCTTGTGTTTCTCGTTCAAGGACGGAGATTCGCTGTTATTCTGAGCATAAGGCACTGAAACTCCTGTCTACAGAACACATGCATCTTACTTCACTTTACCACTGTAGGATATAAGGCACTGAAACAAGATGCTTGTAACTTGCGGAGCCTCGTTGTTACTGTAAGTATAAGACACTGAAACAAGTCGCTTGTGTTTCTCGTTCAAGGACGGAGATTCGCTGTTACTGTGAGCATAATGCACTGAAATAAGTAGCTTGTGTTTCTTGTTCAAGGACGGAGATTCGCTGTTACTGTGAGCATAATGCACTGAAACAAGTAGCTTGTGTTTCTTGTTCAAGGACGGAGCCTCGCTGTTACTGTGAGCAGAAGACACTGAATCAAGTCGCTAGCGTTTCTCAGTCAAGGACCTTTAACGCGCCAAAGGCGCATCGGGCCAACAGAGCTAGAGCCACATATTGTATAAACCAAACGGCGCTCGGTGGGTGATGTCATCAGTGTCAGGTCGCCACCTTTACTTCCCACAACATGTCCAGGTACCCACGTCGGCCGGGTCGAGCTGGGAGGCAGATGTGGCCCTGGTGTCTTTGGGGGTCACGTGTATAGTGTGGAAGAACCTATAAACCATCACTGTCTGGAGAGAATGGTGCGGGCAGGGTGTGACCAGATGATCTGTCCGACACTCATTGCCCCGAGGAAATGTCACACGGACATATAATCACACAGCACCTTTATCATTAGTATTTGGACTCTTCGCTGGAAGTTGAAGACGAGAGCGGATCGCGTATGAGAATGTCGCGAGTGCTGTGATTCGTGTCTTTGCTCAACACAGGTGAAATAACATACACATACATCTGACAGTAATGCTGTGTCTGGATCATCTAGACCAGTGGTTTTCAACCGGTGGGGAATCCCATCCCCCCTCCCCTTTTTTGTCCCCGTTTCAGGGAAGGGGGAATTTTAGGGTTTCCGGGGGGGGGGGTTGATTAATATTATTTCAAGATCTCGTTAATACATACAAGAACCGATTACTTGATATTGTTTTTCTCTCCATACTTTACGGTTCTGTACTTTACGCTCTTCTGAAATTCGTTTCATAGCGTAAGTAGACCCCCAAATCACGCTTTATGTTGACGTCTAGACTTGTTATAGCATGATGGCATGCAGGCAAGAGTACGGGAAAATGGTGAACCGTCTGAGCCCTTTCCTGTCACCAATGGAGTGAAACAAGGATGTGTCCTGGCACCAACACTGTTCAGCCTCATGTATTCAGTTATGTTGACGAATGCCTTCGACAACAACGACATTGGAATAGACATCAACTACCGCATGGATGGAAAGTTATTCAATCTCAGAAGGCTGAAAGCTGACACCAAAATTAACAGCGACACCGTCAGAGAGCTCCTGTTTGCTGATGATTGCGCTCTATACGCCAACTCAGAGGCGGACATGCAACATAATGTTTCAGCTTTCTCACATGCCTGTGCCAACTTTGAGCTCAATATCAATTTGGAGAAGACTGTAGTTATGTACCAGCCAGCTCCAGGGAATAATCACACTTTGCCGAATATCAAAATGAATGGTCATAGACTAAGTGTTGTGGACAAATTCACCTATCTTGGCATCACTGTGTCACAAGCTGCCACAATTGATGATGAAGTGAATGCAAGAATCTCCAAGGCCAGCGCGGCCTTTGGCAGACTGTACAAGAATCTATGGGACAGAATTGGAATAAGCCTACAACCAAAGCTGGAAGTCTACAAAGCAGTTGTATTATCCACACTGCTATATGCTTGTGAAACCTGGACTGTTTATCAGCGACACGCTAGGAAATTAAACCACTTCCACACAGTCTGCCTTAGGAAGTTACTGAAGATTAAATGGCAAGACAAGATCCCAGACACTGAAGTCCTAGAAAGAGCGTCCATGCCCAGTATCCACACTCTACTAATGAAGAATCAGATTCGCTGGGCTGGTCACTTGACTCGCATGCCAGATCACAGGCTCCCTAAACGAATTTTTTACGGCGAGTTGCGTTGTGGTAAACGCTCCCAAGGCGGCCAGAGGAAACGCTTTAAAGACACTGAAAATCTCACTGTGTGCTTTTGGAATTCATCATGACACCTGGGAGACTGCAGCCAGAGACCGAAATTCGTGGCGTGCATCATTACGCAAGGGTGCAGTCACTTGTGAGGCAACCAGGACTGCGAGAGCTGTGAAGAAACGACAGAACAGAAAAACCACTGCAGAAAATCCTCCTCCAGAAACGTCAAGCATTCTTTGTCCATATTGTCAAAGAACATTTCGAGCCAAAATAGGCCTTATCAGCCATTTTAGAACTCACGGCTCCATACTTTCAACCCCGCTGGATGAAATGAATGGTCATCATCAATCTTGATGGACAAACAACATAAAAGTATGTGTTTTTAAATTTAGCATCCATTTTACTTATGCTGTGTAGGGGCGGGGGGGGGGGGGGGGGAATTTATTGGGAGGAAATACGAAAGGGGACGGGATGACATTCTGAACGTATTATGAAGGGTTGCATGAGCCAAAAAAGGTTGAGAACCATTGATCTAAACTCTAGATCAGTGGTTCTCAACCGGTGGGGAATTCCCCCCCCCCAGGTCGGAATTTTAGGGTTTCCAAGGGGGGGGGGGGGGGGGGATGAAGACCATTTCAAGATTGCGTTAATACAAGAACCGATTACATGATATTGTTTTTCTCTTCATACTTTACAGTCAAGTACATCTCATCCTTCTAAAATTCATTTTATAAAGTAAATAGACCCACAAATCATGTTTTATGTGGATGTCTAGACTTGTTTTAGTATGCACATTTTTAGTATGTAATGTACCTTACATTTTTACGTATACTGTGTAGGGGTGGGGGGGATTTTTAGATAGGAAATATGAAAGGGGAGGGGGGATGACGTTCTGAAAATATGGTGAAGGGGGTCACGGGCCAAAAAAGGTTGAGAACCACTGCTCTAGATGAAGATGTGACGAACATTTAAAGAAGAGACATGATTGGTGGGCTCCTATGTGATAAACGTATCATACATAAATATCAGTTGGGGAACCCCTGCGGCCATTAAGCCATCCTTCACAGAATCTCGTTCTAATCATAGCCAGCAGGGAAGCTTCTAGAACCTTTGCTTCATGGATGCTGATGCCCACAGCGTCTGCAATGTCCAGGGTCAATCCCGACTCTTCTTCTTCTAGGAACCATGCCTTCCATCGCTGTTCTTTTCTAAAAAAAAGACGCTAAAAAGTCGCTTAAAAGTCGACAGAGCTGACTTTATTGCATCGGGTTTTTATCCCAGATGGCTCAGTCTCTTCCCGCAATGAACTGCCGAAAGCGTCGCACAAAGCACGAACTCTGTAGCTAGAGCGACGACCCTCAGAAGTCTCCGAAAAAAATGCACTCGTGAACCGAAGGACGTAGCCCGGAATTGAACCCGCAACTTTCGGAGCCCGAGTCAGACGGCTTGACCACTTCGCCACGGAGACTACAACCAACTGTTCTTTCTAATTCACGTGATGTTTAGTGTTGACTATTTGAATTTAGCTCATGCTGTATGTGAACCAGTTGTATTCTTTCTAATGCACTGTGATATTACTCTATTGAAGCTTATACAACAACAGTGAATGCATAGTGAGAGCAACTGGAGGACACTCAGAACCCTTCACCATAAGATGCGGAGTACGACAAGGTTGTGTCCTGTACCCTCTCTTGTTCATAACATATATAGACAACATATGTAAAGAAACCAGCCAAACAGAGACCGCAAGAATACCGCATGACGAGAACACAGAAGAAGAACCATCTGCAAATCTAACCATTAGAGAACTCCTGTTTGCGAATGACCAAGCGCTAATAGCAAAATCAGAAGCTGAATTATCATGAATAGTCTAAACGAAATGTGAAGGGAACATAACATGAAAATTAGCACAAGCAAAACAGAGGTAATGACTATAACTAAAGAAGAAAAAAACAACAACAATTCACCTAAACGAACATCCCTAGAAACAAGTAACGAGTTTCAGGTACCTAGGAAGTATAATATCATTAAATGGCAGATCAGAAGACGAGATCGAAAACAGATGTAATAAGGCAAACCAACTCATTGGACAAATGGCACCAATACTAAAGAACAAACATGTATCAATAACTACTAAGAAAGCACTTCACAACACAATCTTCCTACCAACTCTATGCTACCAATGCCAAACATGGACAATGACAGAAAAAGAGAAAAGAAAAATCACAACAACAGACATGAGATTCCTGGGAAGAATACTCAACGTATCAAGAAGAGATAAGATCAGAAATGAAGAAATCATGACTAAAGTGGGTGTTATAGCAGCACTAGATTTTATTAGAAAGCAGCAAGTCAAATGGTTTGGCCATGCAAAAAGGTTACCAGTCAACAGCATACCACAACAAGCAATGATGTACAGACCAGATGGAAACAGAAGAAGAGGCAGACTACGTAAACGTTGGACGGAGGGAATAGCAGAGTCCATGAAAATATCGATATATGAAGCCCATAATCGGGCACTCTCACAAAGTTTATACTTCACCTCGACACCACAAGGTACAAGAGGAACACGATGAGATGAGATGACTATTGACTGTTTGAGTTTAGCTCATGCTCTATGTAAACCAGTTGTATTCTTTCTAATTCACTATGATGTTTACTATTGATTATTTGAGTTTAGCTCATGTTGTATGTGAACCAGTTGTATTCTTTCTAATTAACTGCGATGTTTGAGTTTAGCTCATGCTGTATGTGAACCAGTTGTATTCCATATTCAGATCTTTTAGAATGTCTGTATGTTTCTTTTTCTAGGTCCACGATGTTCTAGCCCGTTCCGCGGCGAAGAGTTTACTGACGTAGTTTGTAATCCCGCATACCCGAGTTCGAAACACAGCTTCGGGCGAGTTGGCAACAGACCGCCTTGCAATGATTTTTTACGAAATTGTATGCTGTATGTTGTTCAGAAAGCAATGGCAAACTACTGAACGTAAACTTGCCAAGAGATCACAACAGCAAAACATGTTGATGTTGACTGCGACGTTCCGTAAAGCCCGATCCCATATCTGATATGCAACTAACTAACTTTTAACGATGTTCTAATAACTTTTCACTTCTACGAACGTTTATTAAGGTAAGTGAGTTGCATACTCTTTACAGGACGTCGCAATCAAAACCAAGCATTTTTAGCAGTTTTTACATGCAAGTTTGCGGTCAGTGATTTCAAAACAATGTCTTCCCGTGATGAATTTGAATAACGAAGACACAAACAATAGATTGCACGATTTATTGCCTGGCATATTTCGCTGCATCTCGTCAGGTACATACTGCAGAAATCACACAACTTACGTGAATTAACTAGATAAATCCTTCAAACTGAAATATACACATGTTCGCACAGTAATGTCGATTGTCTACCACGGTAATTTTAAACTGACTTACATGTCTTTCTGCTTGCACAAGGACGGCTTACGAAAGTTGATTATTATAGCTTCAGCAAACTTTAACAATCGACCACTTTGTGTGTTGAACAACACACGGAAGGCACTGTTTCTTTCAACCACGTAACCGCTCTCGAGCACATGTCCCGCGACCGTGAAGCAGGACTGTTCCGTTGTGTCGGCCTGCCTAGGCTACCATCTTCTGTGTGTAGTATCTTGTCCAACCAATTCGGAATGTGTTCCGAAACCCTGCAATGTAACTGTCGCTCAGGTCTACCTATGTAGATGGCCTTGCATCTGCATGTAAATTGGTAAATACAATTTGATTTGGCGTACAAAGCTACAGGTTCTTTTACTGCTTGGATGGGGATTGGTGTGTTTCGGTACCTGATGACTAGAGTTGCAGCACAGAATGTTCGCCCGAACTGCTGTGGTGAGCCTGTCCCGCAGACGTTGCATTACGTCATCTCCTCGAAAGGTTAGCTGGATGAATACCTTGAGTTTAGGTACTGTAGTTACTTCAGGTTTCGGTTTGGGCTGTTGGCAGTGACGCTTTATAAATCCTGTGGAGTACCCATTCAGGTTTAAGGCATTCTTCAGAGTTTCAAATTCCTCTGTCAGTGTGTCCGGGGTGCATATCTTCCTAGCACGGTCAAACAGGATCCGTACTAAGCCCCGTTTGTACTGGGCAGGTGCGAAGCTCTGAAAATGTATGTATTGGTCAGTCCATGTTTCTTTGCGGTACACCGATCTTTGAATTGTGCTGTCTGCTCTACGTCTCATTAGGATATCTAGAAACGGCAACGATTCGTTGTGTTCGTGTTCCATAGATAGAGAGATGTTTATATGTGTCTCGTTCATTATGGCCTGGAACGACGTTGCTTGTAGCTCGTCTGTGGTGATAATTAGCATATCGTCCACGTAACGACGGTAAAAGGCCAAGTTATAGATGTCTGAGGATCTCTTTTCTTCTAAGTGTGCCATGAAGATGTCCGCTAGAATAGGTCCAAGTGGGCTCCCCATGGCCACTCTGTCAATTTGACGATATGACTTGTTTAGAAAGTTGAATTGTATGTTGGCGGTACATAATTTTAATAGCCTCTCTAGAATAGCTGATGGTATGTCTAGTTTTAGTTGTTTGTCTCTAATGCGTTCATTTATTATATTCACGGTCTCATCTAATGGAACGTTGGTGAATAAAGAGGCAATATCCATGCATGCCATGTGTTTGTTGTTTATGTCCATAGTATAAAATAATTCCACTAGTTCGAATGTATCTTTGAGTGTTCTTGGATCGAAGGACTGTCGTACTGGTCAGTGATTTGCCATTCATTACTTTCTGAACCACCGTGGCTCATAAAATTATTAACACATCAACATAAGGGGTCTCTAATTCGATATCTCTTGCAGTTGATTTCCGACACAGTATGCGATGTTGCGAATCGAGTTCGCTACCTCTTCGCGACAGTCGCCGGCCTATTAAGACACGAGAATTTATTTCTCATGAAGTCTACTTCACATTTTCTGAATGCCACTCGGTAATTATAAATTATTCTGTCTTGGCGAATTGCGAATGTATTTGAAGAGCTGTATAGACGAACTTTGACCTCTTTCAGTAACTTGACCGATGAACTTTGACTTATTTGGACCGAGGTATCTTACACAGTGGTTCTACAACGGTAGGTGGGCTGAGTGGTTTCGAGGTATGGTGCATGCCTCGAGTGCTGGAGGCCCCGGGTTCAAGCCCCGGTGAGGGCCGGGATTTCTTCACGTGGACTTCAAGTAACAAAATTTCCCCTGGTTTCTAGTTAGTGAGATCGGACGCACGTGTTACGCACGTAAAAAATCCCTTGTCAGTTGGAAATCGAAAAAGAGTATCCTAACGGCCTGCCCGGGCAAAATTTCGAGTTAAACATCTACCCAAAGTATTGTTAGGAACCTCGCCGGTGCTACGGAGCTCGTGCACTAAGATGAGATTCTCCGGACTCAGGCTTGAGTTAGAAGTAGAACGGAGCACTTATGGGTTACACCCGCATGCCGTGATGTTGATCCGTCGACTAATCTAAATTATCTACAACGGTGCAACAAAGCCTCATGAGAGGCATGCAAGGTGCTAGACATTTTGAAGATAATATTTTATTGAGTGGTATTTTAATAATTTGAGCATACAAGTTCCAAAATTATAAGAAAGTAATATTCTTATTGATTTTGAATAAACCTTTTCCCACCCCATCATCATTAACATGAAACAGAATATTTGTCAGTGCCTCTTTTCTCATTACATGACAACAGAATGTCGTTTGTCTCTTACTTATTAATATTATTCGTATAATTATGTATTAAGATTATTATATGCAATCGTTCTTAATCCCTAGGCAGTCCAGGGTATTCGCAACATTTATCCCAGAAACCACATCTCTCTTGCTTCCAATCCTTTTCTAATTTGTTTATTCACAATCCAAGAGCCACAGCCACACAGCAGAATTGCAAAAGTCAAACTATCACAAGATCACTACCGCATTTGCATTATTGCTGTTATCTGCAAGGAAAGAGGTGGTGGAGAGGAGGAGTTCTTTACTGAGAAGAAGAAAGGTCGCTTGCTAAGGCAGTCGCTAAGTATGTACAAGCTAGGATTTCATCTCTGATAGACAAATGCACAACTTTGCAATCACTAAAGAAGGATATCAATGCATATGAATTCATTTATTATTAATGTAACATCTTTTTTTATACCAGAAACATGTGCCTTAAGAGAGCAATTCTTCTCGCGGGGGAAACGAAGACCGGGAAAATTAGTATTTTATGTATCCATCCATCCATCGCCGGCTTCGTGGTTATGACTTTTCTCCGTAATCTCATATACTGTCGTCGGTTAACGTGATGGCGGTAAGAATCAGCAGTGGTTCGAATCGCATCTGTAACTTACGGGGTACGTGAGCCGGCCGCTCAGAAAGCAATGGCAAACTACTGAGCGTAATCTTGCCAAGAAATCAACAATCAGCTGAAAGATACTGTGTTGACAGCGATGTCCTGTAAAGGATATGCAAAAAAAAGCCATCCATCACGTGCCATGTCGCTAAACGTGGGCTGTCATGATACGCCATTTCACTCGATCACCAGAGTCGTGGATAAGCTGAATGTTCTTGTCTCGACCATGCCACGTGGTCAAGCCATCCAGGTATTTACTTCTGTCTCCCCTTTGTTCTCTTCCCCTCGATCTTGCCAGTTGTCACCAAATTCTTTAATTTATTTCTTCTCATAACATGTCTAACATTTTATGTATGGATGACTTTTAAGGCTGATGTGTGTTTCTGAATGTGTTATATTATCATAAAATAAAGTTGTTCAATGTTACAAGTAACCCATCTTTATGACCTTATTTTCATTTATTTTGTTTTTTATTTTTCGGTATATTTTACGTTTATTTATTTGTAAACTATTTCTTTTCCATTAACAAAAAACAAACAACCAAACAAACAAATAAAACGAAAATTATGTTTAATGCAAGATCGTTTCAGACGTTTTAATTCCCAAAGTGGCCCAATGGAAATATTTTGACAACCGTTGCAATTTCTGTACCTGCGAACTTTGACCCCTTGTGTTTACTACGGAAGCCGGGCCAGACTCTTTCAGTTACGTTACATTTCGAAGTGGACGTCAGTAAGTAAATGTCACTACTGCTCAGTTAGTTGGTTAGTTAGTCAACATATTATACTCTCTTCACATCGAACTATTAGTAATAAGCCTCTCATATGCGCTCATCGGTGTCTCTAGTAGCAAACGAGGAAAACTGCAAGCCACCTCATCTCAGAAAGAATCAAAGAACTGCAGTTACTGACTAGTGACTGATACACTGATGATATGATACTAATTACTATTACTAGTATTACAATGTAATACTAATACTAATAGTCGTATTAGTATAAACTATGGTATAATTATAATAGTCAGTCATAACATAAAGAACCAGCTTGAATAAAGTGCAATAACATATTGAATATGAATGAATACGTTACCGGCTTCGTGGCTAAAGGCTTGCGAACGCGGTTCGTGAGCCGGGTACCAGGCGTTCAAAGCTCAGCTGCGACCGATTTGTGCAGCAGACCGTGTCGCGTTGTGTTATAACGTGCTGGTATGGGAGCCGGTCGTTCAGAAAGCAATGGCAAACTACTGAACGTAACACTTGCCTAGTACATCAACAGAAGATGAAAAATGCTGGTGTTGACTGCAACGTCCCGTAAGGGATACGCAACATTAACAACAATTCAATATATAAATAATTCAATGTATGTATAAATAACATATTGCCTTTGTTACTTTGTTTGTTGAGTTAAGTAAGACAAGAGAGTCTCATCTCATCATATTCCTCTTGTAACTTGCGGTGACGAGGTGAAGTATAAACATCGTGAGAGTGCCCGATTATGGGCTTCTATTATCGACATTCCCATGGACTCTGTCTATTCCCTCCGTCCAACGTTTACATGGTCAGTCTCTTCCTCTGTTTCCATCTGGTCTGTACATCATTGCTTGTTGTGGCATGCTGTTGAATGGTAACCTACTTGCATGGCCAAACCATGTGACTTGCTGCTTTCTAATAAAATCTAGTGCTGCTATAACCCCCACTTTAGTCCTGATTAACGGTCCCATATTATTTAGTGTAAAAAGTATCCCTTTCAGGGCCACATTAGTTGATGTTGTCGATCACTTCTGGTTTAGTGTGTCATGGACTGCTAGACCGATCGATGGATGCAATAAATGTTTCCTGGGCCTGGAGTGCCCTGACTGTCGTCGGAGTATATATCTATTTCCACATATAACTGATAGGTGATCAGGATGATGATATATGCATTCACTCACGCTCATATGGTGGCCTCTACAATGCTCAGAGATTGAAGGCCAAGGCCATAATTAGGAGAGTACTGATCAGAGAGTTGCTTTTTGCAGATGATGCTGCAGTTACGACCCACTCTGAGGAAGAATTACAATGTCTACTATCTGCATTCTCCAATGCTCATTCTGAATTTGGTTTCATAATTAACAAAAAGAAGACACAGATTATGTCACAAGGTGCACATGGGGTACCATCAATCTTTATTGACGACGCCAAACTAGAGATGGTAGACCATTTTACATATCTAGGATCAGTGGTAAATAGCAAATTATCCCTAGATCAGGAAATCAACATCGGGATTGTTAAGGCAGCAACAACAATGAACAGGTTAAGAAAAAGAGTCTGGGAGAATAGGAAGGTTGCTGCCAAAACAAAAGTCCTTGTCTATCAAGCCTGTGTCCTTAGTACTCTTCTTTATGGCAGTGAAGCCTGGACAACTTACTCACATCAAGAGAAACGTTTAAACAGCTTTCATATGCAGTGTCTCTGAAGAATTCTTGGTATTAAGTGGCAAGACAAAATAACAAATACTAAAGTATTGGAAAGATCAGGTTGTGTGACGGTTTATTCCATGCTCAGTCTTCGTAGACTTAGATGGATAGGACATCTTAGGAGGATGGATGATGGTAGAATACCAAAGGACATCTTTTTTGGTGAATTACAGATGGGTAAGAGATCTCAGGGTCGGCCTCTATTACGATACAAAGATGTGTGTAAGCGGGACATGATTGATACAGGCATTGATAATGCACATTGGGAACAAGTCGCCGCTGAACGTGTTGCATGGAGGGCAAACATCAGAAATGGAATAAAGACAAAGGAGAAAATTATTGCAGATAAGTCACACACCGAGCGTGTGAGATGTAAGATGGCGCATGATGGTGGAAATGACCACGTGTTCACATGCACCCACTGTGGAAGAACATTTACAGCGTAAATTGGCCTTATCAGTCACATTCGCTACCGCCATGGGTAATAGATAGTTATTATGCCTTTCTGAAGCACAAACTATCGTCTGTCAAGACGGCAAGGTGCCAAGGCATGCATACACTCCAACGACAGTGAGTCTCCCCCACACCCACCCCCCGAGCCCAAAAAACATTTATTGCATCCATCGATCGATCTAGCAGTCCGCCAAAACACTCAACCGGAAGTGATCGACAACACATTCAATGATCATTCTGATATGTATATTTTTTTCCACAAAGAACATGCCTTCGGACAGTATTTACAACTTTTGTGCCACAATTTCCACATATAACTGTGAAATATTATTGGTACGAAATTCCATTTTCTCAGTTCTGTATTTTAGTTCGTAGTGTTTAATATTTTTTATTATATCACCTAATGAGGCCAAATAATTTGGGACCGTTATTCAGAAGAGTGCCAGTCTTGTTGTGTTGATTTTTAACAATGTTATGAGCGTCGGTCATTCAGAAAGTAAGCAGTGACAAACTACTGAATGTTAACTTACCTAGTAAATCGCATACAGCGAGATGCATGGTCTGTATGTACTTCTTGTAATTCATATTATTGCTTTCAGATTTTCCAAGCATGACTTATTTTATTAGTTATTAGCAACAGTTGGTGCACAGCTTGAATTGTCCTTTCTTTGTGTCTGGCCTATAAGCCTCACCATAAGTTCTTTGGGATTCTATTTGTTTGTCATTTTAAGTGTCTTGGGACTCATATAATCTGGTAGTTCCTTCTACAGAAGCAGTAAAATAATAAATAACAGGCTCAGATAAAAACAGGTGAAAGTAATACATAACATTAAGAGATGCTGTTAAAGTAGTAACTATCATAGTGTGTGATATAGAACAATTGGTTTGGGCAACAGAAGTTGTGATATTACCTCTTCCTCCTGCATTCTTCCTCTAACTAGTATTTCAATTTCAGAGAAGAGCCTTGACATTGTCAAGAGCATCTAAATATTTCAGAAGGATCATGCCACACCCAGTTATTCACCTCTTTTTATTTTGATATAAAGGTGCTGACTGGGCTGTGTTTTATATCATTTCCTGATGAGCTGAGGAGGCTGGACATTTTCCTGATGGTCTGGGTTCACAGCCTTATGAAGGCAGATTTTTTCAACTTAACCTGGACTGCCAGGTCGACCCAGCCTAAAATGAGTATGAAGAACAATCAATCAGGTGCCATCTCCACAATGAAGATTGGCTGCAGTGGATTTCCAACACTGTCTGTCTCTCGCCCTGACTGTACATTTTGTCAGGCTGATATTCTTCCAATTCTTGATGTTATCTTCCCACTTGTATCGTTGTCTACCTCTTGCTCACTTGCCCTCAACCTTGCCCTCCAGTATGGTTTTCATAAGAGTATTACGTCTTTTAACATGGCCGAAATATTTCACTTGCCTCCTCTTTATTTCTTTCATCAACTCTCTCTTCATTCCCAATTTTTCTAGAACCTCTGTATTTGATTGTTTTTGTTTCCATGAAATATGACAAATTTGTCTGCATATCCACATCTCCAAGACCTATATTTGACTTTCTAGTTGCTTGTTCAATCTCCAGGCTTCTGCACCATACAGTAGCGATGAATATACGTAGTATTTGACAATTGGATATGAAGATATGTCTTAGGGAATGAAGGTGGCCAGCATGATATTGGCCACATCACCTCTGAGTACCAAGTGACCTATAAAATTGTGGGTTAAGAACTATATACCTGATGTGCCTTAAGGTGTGAATAAGAGTTCTTTACTTCCTTCCTCTGATGGTTATTTCTGTCGGACGAGCTCCATCTGCCTGTTGTTTGTGCTCATAGTCAACGTGGAAGTGAGGTGGGCACTTGGTAGAGAAACATTTAAAGATCATCCTTTCATGTTTTATTATAATTAAGAATTGCATATGTTCTTTGGTGTGCAGAAATGACCCAGTTGTGTGATTACCGCCTGGAAATTGATGCAAAGAAGTTCAGGTCCGAATGCTACTTTCCAGGAGTGAGTTACGATGATTTTGATCGGGCAGGTAACTTTCTTTCCACATGTACAAATGTTCTAGGCATTAGATTCCTTATCATGTGTGGCATCAACAGTTTTATCATCTTCATTTGAATCTCAATTATCATTTGTGGCATCATTAGATTGAGGGGAAGAGCGGCAGAGGCAGACCAAGAGAAATGATGCTGGATGGATTGAGACAGTGGCATGGGGGAATACGATCAGCAGAGTTAATGAAGAGCACCAAAGACCGAGATTTGTCGAGGGCCATGAACACCTACGCCAGCTAGCAGGGCACTTGATGATGATGATGATGATGATGATTAGATTCCTGATTCATAAACTAAGAAAGAGGGTGTTGAAATGTTATATAGAACCTTTTTGCTGTAAGGCAGCGAATCATGGAACATAAATGAATAAATTAGGAAAAGCTTAGAAGCAATGGCAATGTGGTTCCTGAGAGGAATATTGTAAATGTCTTGGACTGCCAGAGTAACTAACAACGATAGCCTGGAAGAGGCTAATGAAACTAGAACACTATACATAGCAATAAGAAAGAGACAACCTGCATGCTTTGGTCATGAAATGAAAAGATAGGCATTGGAGAACATTGTGACGACTGGAAAGATCAGTGGGAAAAGAGACAGAGGCAAACCAAGAGAAATTATGCTGGATGGACTGAGATGGTGGCATAAAGGAATATCATCGGGAGTGTTGATCCAGAACACCAACTGAAAAATGTGGAAAGACATGAATAATGATCTTTTATGGGATTAGTTATCTGTTTCCTTTTAAGTTTTTTATCAATTGTTATTGCCAGGTAATGTTGCCCCATGGAAGATATGTCGTATGATTGAGGCTGGTCGAGCTGTTCCTTTCCGCCACGGCAACTTCTTAGACTTTCTAGACCTCATGAAAGGCATGAACTCGACATATTTTGTATTAGGCGGCAATTATTACTTTGAACCGTGTTTGTGGGAAATTGGACATCAACATAAGTATTTTCCATACAAGGTGGGTGGTTTCTGTAGTTGACATTTTTATAAATCATTGCTAGCATCATTAAATTATAATAATTGTTATCATCTTCATTTGAATCTCAGTTGAGATATGTTGAGAATATATGTTGCTCAGTTGAGCAGTGAGATACCTCCTTGACTTCCCGGTAATGGAACACAGGATCAAGATCTGGAGAGCTCGTGCATACTTAAAAATAAGTGCAGATGAGCAGCACCCTCTGCATGACAGTATGTTCAGAGAAAAGGGTGACAGGCTAAAGAGGGGCAAATCATGGATGGGTCGGGCGGAAGATGTCGCCAGACAGGTCTGCAGTCTTACTAGGATCAACCCCGGCAAGGGATGGGTGCCTGTGCCTCCTGCTTTTAAGTGCACTTTCTCCTGCATTATCACACCCGACAGACGGTGCAGAGAGCAGAACCCTGTCGCTGTCAATGCAGAGGTCAATGTGCTCATCTTTGAACACTCAGATAGCCCTGAAGTGCTCATCTATACAGATGGATCTGTTGTAAAGTAGCAGAGAAGTGCTTGGGCATTTACTGCCCGTTCAGCGGGCCGAACCATTCAAGAATCTAGTAATGCCCATATGACCACGAGCAGCATGACGATGGAGGTGATGGCAGTTACACAGGCTTTCATATGGCTGGAGTCACAGCATTATACCAATGTGTGTGTACTGATTCAATGAGCATGATTCAGAAGCTCGAAGCTGGATCTGTACGTAGACAGTGGACTGAGTCGCTGCGAAGTCTGTTGTCTGTAAAGTCACCTTCATCTTCGTCCCGGGACATGCGGGAGTCAAGGGAAATGAACGAGCTGATAAACTGGCTGGCTCTGCACCCCATGTAGATGGCCAGCCCATGGATCGTGCCGATGTTATTAACGTCCTTAAAGATATGGCAAGAACAGAGGACTTTGACATCAGTGAATCCACATCGATGTCCAGGATGAAAGACATGGGAGTAAGAATCTGCATGGCCAGACGCGAGAGGTACATTGGGAAAACGAGGTGCCTCATCAACCAACACAGAACTGGCACTATGAGCCACTGGACGCTGATGCATATGCTGGGGGGAGAATTTGAGAACCTGTGGACCTGTCCGGAAGATACCCCTACTGATAACTGATAACTGAATCACATTTATCATGTGCGGCATCAACATTGTCAAAGACTTAGGAGAGAGCTCTAAGCTAAGGAGAGCTGAAATAGGGCTTAGGAAGAGGGCAAGTGACGTAACAGGATAGGAGACCAGACAGAAGAGACACTAACGCTATAAATAGCTATAACAGGACACACTTGTGTCAACAAGGAGGGCAACCAGTGCAGATGAGCTGGGGTTACCCAAGAGACTGGGAAACCCAGTTCACGAGGAAGGACCAAGTAACTCTGGTCAACACAGCCCAGTGCCCAGCACGTAAACTAACGAACGCACGCTGAGCTAATTGCTCGTGGCTGAACACGCCACGCTCAGCGGGCTCAGACAGAGACCGGACGGCGTAGGAATCAGACGTGTATCCGCTAGGGATACGTTGTGGTTGTTAAGGACAGTATAATAGTTATAATAGTCTAGCTTAGCTTCAGTAGTTATGATATTTATATCATCTCCTCATTCCATCTTATCGTCATCACATTCTATGATGTTTAATACCGTTGTGGTATTCCGCTCGTGGAGCTATTGTATGATCAGCTCCGAATAAAAATGTATCCTTTTGCAAACAATACGAGTTGTCACTTTCGTGTAGTGCAAAAGAAGGGAATCCTTATATGCCTGTCGCAAGTGAGTTGCTGACAAACATTTTTATCATTATTATTTGAATCTCAGTTATCATTTGTGGCATCAACATTGTTATCATAATCATTATCTTTGAAATGTTAAGGAAATTAATATTATCTAAGTCATAATCATTAACAGCAATGAAGTAAATGCCTACATTAAAATCAACAGCAGCAACATTGTCAGGAAATGGCATCATCAATTAATAACATCACAGTAACCACCATATCTGTCAAAAGGATCATGAACATCATCATAATCAGTGTTGTTATCATTACCACCACTACTGCCATCACTCTCATCATTATCATTATCATCATCATCATCATCATCATCATCATCATCATCATCAGTGATGTCATCATTACCACCACTCCTGCCATCATATCATCACCATCACCATCATCATTAGTGATGTCAAACTCACTACCATTACCACTACCACCACTATAAGCACAGCATCAATCATATCACAGAATACCACTATCTTCGCCAACAAACATGGAGTTTTAACAAAGCAGCTGAAAAGTACATATAAATATGAGTATAAATATTATTTAGAGTATTTACAATTTATTGGATATAACACATTAGCTGAAAAGCACATATAAATATGAATATAAACTTCTTTTTTTTCATATCCTTTACAGGACATCGCTGTCAACACCAGCATCTTTCAGCTGTATGTTGATTTCTTGGCAAGATTACGCTCAGTAGTTTGCCATTGCTTTCTGAGCGGCCGGCTCACATACCCCGTAAGGTACCGATGTGATTCGAACCACTGCTGATTCTCACCGTCATCACGTTACCTACGAGAGTATATGAGATTACGGAGAAAAGTCGTTAACCTCTAAGCCACGAAGTCGGCATATAAACATTACATTCGAATATTTAAAATTCATTGGATTTAAAAAATTCAGCTTAAAAATGCATATCAATATGAAAATAAGCATTACATAAAAGTATTTACAGTGTATTAGATATAACAAATTAGCTTAAAAATTCATGTAAATATGTATTTAAATGTTACATAAAGAGTATTTAAAAGGAGAACAAAAAATGCATTAGACAGAAAGGAGAACAAACAGATGTATCCAACATCAACTCAGTCTGGAGGACAATTTGTTATTAAGACAAACAGAAAATGAAGAGAATTAAATATTTTGGGCAGGAAAATAGCTATGAAAGTCTAGGAAAGATAGATATGGAGGGTAGTGGACCGGCGATGTGATGAAGAGGAAGACCACAGAATAGATGGAGTTTAGATATGATGAATGAATTTTTGACCAAATGGCAAATACCTGGAAATTACTTCTGATGCAGAAATTGTTTTTTTCCCCTTGTTCTTTCTTTCGTTGTTTGTTTTGTCAATGACTTATGTTCTGCAACTGTAGTTTTATTTTTTTAAAACATAAACTCTGTCACCCAACAGATTACATGTGAACTTGTGAGCATCGGCAAAACATCATTCACCATTCGCGAAATTCTCATTAACCTCATGGACAACAAGCAACTGGCCTCCTTTGACTGCATACTTGTCTACATTGATAGAAAAACGCGTCGCCCACAATCTTTCCCTTCCTGGCATCGTTTGAAATATCAAGATGTGCAGTCCAGTGATGTCACGATTGAAGCCCCCACTACAAGTGTTCCTGATGCAGCTTACACAGTAAGTTCACACATCTAAAGAGGATTTAAAGATGTTAGATCAACTTAGTTGTACTGGTTTTTAACTCTTCTTCTTCTTCTTCTTCTTCCTCTTCTTCTTCTTCTTCTTCTTCTTCTTCTTCTTCTTCTTCTTCTTCTTCTTCTTCTTCTTCTTGTAATACACATCTTTTAAATGAATTTTCATGATTGCTTTGGTTCTTCTTGTTTGCCAAATACATTTGAGCTTAGTGTTAAATTAGAGGGCACTTATATCATTCAAAACAGGGTTTACTCCCAGTTAATTTGAACAATAAACTCACAAATAATATATTGCCCAATTTATTGCCTGACATATTTTGCTGCATCTCATCAGGTGCATACTGCAGAATTCATATTTTTAAAATGATAGTTTAAAATTACTGTGGGAATATATGTTCTATTTTTCAGCTTTAAGATTTTATCTTATTCCTTTACTTTATGTTGTATGATTTCTAGAGCCATACAACATTAAGCTGTCTTAATTATTTTCTATGCTCATAATTTCATAGAGCCGTGTTTCATCATCCATCCATCATGTGCCATGCCGATAAGCATGGGTGATCATGTTTTGCCATCTCGCTCGATCACCAGAGTCATGGATCAGCTCCGTGTTTCTGTCTCAACCATGCCATGTGGCCAAGCCATCCAGGTTATTATTTCTTGGTCTTCCCCTTGGTCTCTTCCCTTCAATTTTGCCAGTTGTCACCAAGTTCTCCAATTCATTTCTTCTCATAACATGCCCAAAAAATTTTGACTGTCTACGTCTAATGTCTCTAATCAGTTTACGATCTTCATTTGTTTCTTGTAGGACTTGGTCATTGGTTTTTCTGTCTGTCCATGGTATTCTTTGCATTTTCCTCAGAAACCACATTTCCACAGCCATCAGATGTTTTTCAACTTGTCTGCTCATTGTCCACGCTTCACATTCATATAAAAGTACACGTTCTATGTAGCACTTGAACACTCTTTTTCTCGTTTCAATTGATATTGTTTTATTGGTCAGTATGTTTTTCATCTTGCAAAAGGCTCCCTTCGCAATGGTAATTCTTGTTCTAATCTCTTCAAGGCATCTCCCATCAGATGTTACAACTGTTCCGAGATAGCTGTACCAATTCGCTTGTTTAAGAATGTGCCCATTTACTTGTATATTACATTGTGGTATTTCTTCCTTCCTAGTGACCACCATAATCTGTGTCTTCTTACAAATCAATTCTAACCCTAGTTGTTCTCTGTATGCAACAACCGCATCTACTAAATTGTGCAGGTCCTGTTCATTGTCTGCAATCAAGACTGTATCTTCTGCACATCTAATGTTATTGAAGGATTGTCCCCCAATGTTGATTCCTTGCATATCTTCTATATTTCTGAAAATATTTTCACTGTACAGGGAAAAAAATATCTGGAGACATTACACATCCCTGTCACACACCTCTCTTAATTGGCTGATATTGACCTACTTCATTATCAATTCTTATGGCAGCTTGTTGTTTCCATTATATGTGTTTTACAAGTCTAAGGTCTTTTTCATCAATTTGTAGATCTTCAAGCATCCTTATCATGTCGACATGTCTCACTTTATCGAAAGCCTTTGTGTAGTCCATAAAGGACAGGTTTAGATCTTTGTTTACTTGTATAGAACGTTCAATTGCTGTTCTCAGTATATACACAGCATTTACTGTACCCTTGCCTTCTACAAACCCACATTGTTCCTCTCCTATTTCAGGTTTTAATTTCTTCCTAACTCTGTATTATGTTGTATGCTTATAATTTCATCAAGCTATCTGTATTATGTTGTATGCTTATAATTTAATACCGCTACCGCTGTGTAACATCAAACTATCTTAATTATTTTGTATGTTTACAATTTCATAGGACCATGTTACATTGTTTTTTAGTTGCATATCCTTTACAGGCAGTCAACACTAGCATTTTTTGCTGTTGTGATCTCTTGGAAAGTTTACATTTAGTAGTTTGTCATTGCTTTCTGTATGACCGGCACCCATACCATTTTTTAAAACGCGAACGCAGAGCGGTCTGCTACTAATTGCCCGAAGCTGTGTTTCGAGCGCGGGTATGCGGAATTACAAACTGCGTCTGTAACACCTTCGCTGGCATGTTACATTTGGCTGTCTGAATGATTTTCTAAGCCTATAATTTCATAGAGATGGCATAATGGTTTGTGTGTCTGCTTACCAAGACAGTAGTCTGGGTTCAATCCCTGGCAGTGGCAAGATTCTGTTTTGTGACTATTGTGGCTATGGGGTTACCCCAGCCTCATAAAATGAGTACAGGTCATTTTTGGAATTTTCTGGAAGTTGTCGGGGATGGAAGGTGGTTAGGAAGAAATCTGGCAACCTTACCTCATTATGACTAAGCCTAGAATGTATGATAGCTTAACACATAACACAGCTTCTACCAAGAGATTTTCTTGACGTTTACTATTCCAGGTGTAGGCAATAGTTTGTTGTTGACATGGTATAATTTTTAAAATTAGAAAATGCTACTCAAACTTGAATGTTATATCATGTGAATGGAAATCAAAGGGAAATCACCACATTAATTTATAATTGGGTGATTGCATTCCCTTTGGCTAAGGTCAAAGTGTAGTATCTGAACTTGATCTTGTAAAGGCCACCAGCAGAGACGGTCATCCGAACAGCACACAGGGATGTAGAACCTCATGGAGCAGCTATTGCCCATGAGAAACCATGAGCCCTTTAAAAAAAACACCCAGCACATTTATTTTGAAAGGGTAAGTTGATGGGCTGTGAGAAATTTTAATTTATTTTGGAATGGCATGTTTAAAATACAACTTCATACTATTTATCTAACTGAATAATCTTACAATTACATGTAACCCCTTGATGATTCTCATGTGAAAACTGGGGTTTGTTTTACAGAGGCAGTTCATCGTTGCTGCTAGTGATACAGATGGCAATGGACACACAAATCAAGCTTCATATATAAGGTAGTAAACCACTTGTTATTGTTATCAGAATTCTCATAATTGTGATGTCTTTGTATATTTTTTGATTTATTTGTGTATTCCTTCTTGCTGTTTATTTGCTTGTGCTTTGAGATTTCCTTGTCAAATTTCCTTATTGTTATGTTGTCTTTGTCACAAGTCTGTTGTGTTTGTGATTGTGTTTTCTTGTGTTTGTGTTTCCTACCTGATTGTGTTTTCCATTTAATATCTGTGTGTAATTGTATTTTCTTTCTCATCTTTTTCTTATGACTGTGTTTCTTGTTATGCTGAATTACCTCAGAGTGACATCCCCATGGTATTGAGAACGATGATGTCACGAAACAATGTTTGTAGTTTGAAGATGAGTTTTCAATTACTTCATCAAAGTATTTGAGATCAACATGGTTGAATGGATCAGAGCGATTGCTCTTAAACTTCCATGTGTACTGATGTCGAGGTAGCGGGTTGAACCCTTACACCCCTGGGAAGGTTAACCCGGTCAACAAATGCCCGCAGAAGTCAGATGTGTTGGCCTAACGGCGCAAGAACGCAGCTCTGCTGTAAACAGGCACAACACAATCACATCCGAAAAAAAAACTCTGGATGAACGCAGAAGAAGAAGAACCCTTACACCAGTCAGTTGGACTAAAATGTTGACTTCTCATCTTTGACTTGAGGACATAAATTACAAGTACCTCAGATGTCGGAATGAGTTCGTCTGATGGCGACGGACACTGGAAATAGGGAAAGCTAATCCACATGCAAAAATCAGTCCAATATACTAAAAGTGGCAGTACATGTATGATCTACTCTTGAGTTCAATAATCAAGGTGCTTTTCTCATGTAGATTTTTTTTTCATTCTCATGTTATATTTTTATCAAGGCTGAAGTGATGTGGTAATTAAAAGAAAGGTCAAAATAAGCTGAAGTAACATGGGAAACAGATTATAACGAATCACGTAGGAAACACCCAACACTATACGGAAACAAACAGCTAACCTTAATAGTAATAGTGTGACAACTTTGAGATAAATGAGAGAACTCATTACTGAGGGGACAGAACTGTGAGAGAAAGTTAACATAGTCAGAGTGAGCATTCCTGTCCTGGTTTGTCTTGTGATCAGACATGTTGAAACAAACAAACAGCTAACCTTAATAGTAATAGTGGACAACTTTGACATAAAAGAGAGAACTCATTACTGAGGCAAAGACCATTATCATCTATATGATCATCATGTGTGGGAGACATCTTCATCATCATCATCTATATTTGCCAATCTCAATGAACAACAACATATTGTAACAACCACTTAGCGTCTAGATAGATTTTCAGAAGGAGGTAGTAAACAACCCATGTGTAAATGAAGCAGTTGTCATCAGTGGAGTTGAGACAGCTACGCCAGTCAGCTGCACATATTCAGTGTATTATTAATTGTGAGAAAGACTTAGACAAGTGCTATCATCAGTGGAGTTGAGACAGCTATGCCAGTCAGCTGCACATATTCATTATGTTATTAATTGTGAGACAGACTTAGACAAGTGTTGTCATCAGTGGAGTCGAGACAGCTATGCCAGTCAGCTGCACATATTCAGTCTATTATTAATTGTGAGAGAGACTTAGACAAGTGCTATCATCAGTGGAGTTGAGACAGCTATGCCAGTCAGCTGCACATATTCAGTCTATTATTAATTGTGAGACAGACTTAGACAAGTGCTATCATCAGTGGAGTTGAGACAGCTACGCCAGTCAGCTGCACATATTCAGTCTATTATTAATTGTGAGAGAGACTTAGACAAGTGTTGTCATCAGTGGAGTTGAGACAGCTATGCCAGTCAGCTGCACATATTCAGTCTATTATTAATTGTGAGACAGACTTAGACAAGTGCTATCATCAGTGGAGTTGAGACAGCTACGCCAGTCAGCTGCACATATTCAGTCTATTATTAATTGTGAGACAGACTTAGACAAGTGCTGTCATCAGTGGAGTTGAGACAGCTACGCCAGTCAGCTGCACATATTCAGTCTATTATTAATTGTGAGACAGACTTAGACAAGTGCTATCATCAGTGGAGTTGAGACAGCTACGCCAGTCAGCTGCACATATTCAGTCTATTATTAATTGTGAGAGAGACTTAGACAAGTGTTGTCATCAGTGGAGTTGATGTTGAAGGTGTTATATGTTGTGTTGATGTTGAAGGTGTTATATGTCATGTTGATGTTGAAGGTGTTACATTGTGGTGTTGATGTTGAAGGTGTTACATTGTGGTGTTGATGTTGAAGGTGTTACATGGTGGTGTTGATGTTGAAGGTGTTACATGGTGGTGTTGATGTTGAAGGTGTTATATGGTGGTGTTGATGTTGAAGGTGTTACATGGTGGTGTTGATGTTGAAGGTGTTATATGGTGGTGTTGATGTTGAAGGTGTTACATGCTGGTGTTGATGCTGAAGGTGTTACATGGTGGTGTTGATGCTGAAGGTGTTACATGGTGGTGTTGATGTTGAAGGTGTTATATTGTGGTGTTAATATTGAAGGTGTTACATGGTGGTGTTGATGTTGAAGGTGTTACATTGTGGTGTTGATGTTGAAGGTGTTACATTGTGGTGCTGATGTTGAAGGTGTTACATGGTGGTGTTGATGTTGAAGGTGTTACATGGTGGTGTTGATGTTGAAGGTGTTACATGATGGTGTTGGTGTTGAAGGTGTTACATGGTGGTGTTGATGTTGAAGGTGTTACATGGTGGTGTTGATGTTGAAGGTGTTACATGGTGGTGTTGATGTTGAAGGTGTTACATGGTGGTGTTGATGTTGAAGGTGTTACATGGTGGTGTTGATGTTGAAGGTGTTACATGATGGTGTTGATGTTGAAGGTGTTACATGGTGGTGTTGATGTTGAAGGTGTTACATGATGGTGTTGGTGTTACATGTGGTGTTGATGTTGGTGTACATGTGGTGTTGATGTTGAAGGGGTTACATGTGGTGTTGATGTTGGTGTACATGTGGTGTTGATGTTGAAGGGGTTACATGTGGTGTTGATGTTAGTGTTACATGTGGTGTTGATGTCAAAGGTGTTACATGGTGGTGTTGATGTTGAAGGTGTTATATGTGGTGTTGATGTTGAAGGTGTTACATGATCATGTTTGATGTTGAAGGTGTTACATGGTGGTGTTGATGCTGAAGGTGTTACATTGTGGTGTTGATGTTGAAGGTGTTACATTGTGGTGCTGATGTTGAAGGTGTTACATTGTGGTGCTGATGTTGAAGGTGTTACATTGTGGTGTTGATGTTGAAGGTGTTACATTGTGGTGCTGATGTTGAAGGTGTTACATGGTGGTGTTGATGTTGAAGGTGTTACATTGTGGTGTTGATGTTGAAGGTGTTACATGGTGGTGTTGATGTTGAAGGTGTTATATGGTGGTGTTGATGTTGAAGGTGTTACATGGTGGTGTTGATGTTGAAGGTGTTACATGATGGTGTTGGTGTTACATGTGTTGTTGATGTTGGTGTACATGTGGTGTTGATGTTGAAGGTGTTACATGTGGTGTTGATGTTAGTGTTACATGTGGTGTTGATGTCAAAGGTGTTACATGGTGGTGTTGATGTTGAAGGTGTTATATGTGGTGTTGATGTTGAAGGTATTACATGATGTTGAAGGTGTTACATGGTGGTGTTGATGTTGAAGGTATTACATGGTGGTGTTGATGTTGAAGGTATTACATGATGTTGAAGGTGTTACATGGTGGTGTTGATGTTGAAGGTATTACATGATGTTGAAGGTGTTACATGATCATGTTTGATGTTGAAGGTGTTACATGGTGGTGTTGATGTTGAAGGTATTACATGATGTTGAAGGTGTTACATGATCATGTTTGATGTTGAAGGTGTTACATGGTGGTGTTGATGTTGAAGGTATTACATGGTGGTGTTGATGTTGAAGGTGTTATATGTGGTGTTGATGTTGAAGGTGTTACATGGTGGTGTTGATGTTGAAGGTATTACATGATGTTGAAGGTGTTACATGGTGGTGTTGATGTTGAAGGTATTACATGGTGGTGTTGATGTTGAAGGTATTACATGATGTTGAAGGTGTTACATGGTGGTGTTGATGTTGAAGGTATTACATGATGTTGAAGGTGTTACATGGTGGTGTTGATGTTGAAGGTATTACATGGTGGTGTTGATGTTGAAGGTATTACATGATGTTGAAGGTGTTACATGGTGGTGTTGATGTTGAAGGTATTACATGATGTTGAAGGTGTTACATGGTGGTGTTGATGTTGAAGGTATTACATGATGTTGAAGGTATTACATGGTGGTGTTGATGTTGAAGGTATTACATGATGTTGAAGGTGTTACATGGTGGTGTTGATGTTGAAGGTATTACATGATGTTGAAGGTGTTACATGGTGGTGTTGATGTTGAAGGTATTACATGGTGGTGTTGATGTTGAAGGTATTACATGATGTTGAAGGTGTTACATGGTGGTGTTGATGTTGAAGGTATTACATGATGTTGAAGGTGTTACATGATCATGTTTGATGTTGAAGGTGTTACATGGTGGTGTTGATGTTGAAGGTATTACATGATGTTGAAGGTGTTACATGATCATGTTTGATGTTGAAGGTGTTACATGGTGGTGTTGATGTTGAAGGTATTACATGATGTTGAAGGTGTTACATGATCATGTTTGATGTTGAAGGTGTTACATGGTGGTGTTGATGTTGAAGGTATTACATGATGTTGAAGGTGCTACATGATCATGTTTGATGTTGAAGGTGTTACATGGTGGTGTTGATGCTGAAGGTGTTACATGGTGGTGTTGATGTTGAAGGTGTTATATGTGGTGTTGATGTTGAAGGTGTTACATGGTGGTGTTGATGCTGAAGGTGTTACATGGTGGTGTTGATGTTGAAGGTGTTACATGTTGATGTTGAAGGTGTTACATGTTGTGTTTTTGTCGAATGTGTTACATGATGGTGTTGATGTTGAAGGTGTTATATGTGGTGTTGATGTTGAAGGTGTTACATGATCATGTTTGATGTTGAAGGTGTTACATGGTGGTGTTGATGCTGAAAGTGTTACATGGTGGTGTTGATGTTGAAGGTGTTACATGGTGGTGTTGATGTTGAAGATGTCACATGTGGTGTTGATGTTGAAGGTGTTACATGATCATGTTTGATGTTGAAGATGTCACATGTGGTGTTGATGCTGAAAGTGTTACATGGTGGTGTTGATGTTGAAGGTGTTACATGGTGGTGTTGATGTTGAAGATGTCACATGTGGTGTTGATGTTGAAGGTGTTACCTGGTGGTGTTGATGTTGAAGGTGTTACATTGTGGTGTTGACGTTGAAGATGCTACATGGAGATGTTTATGTTGAAGGTGTTACATTGTGGTTTTTCACTGTTGACAAATGGTCATTTCTGTGATGATCAGGACCTGATAAAGCTGTTAACATTGACAATGTAGGAATGAAGACAAACTCTCAGCTGTAGCAGCTTCGACCTATAATCTCTCAGCTGTCGAGCTACCTCCCCCCCTTTCCCCCACTCACTCACCCACCCCCAAGTGTAAATCTTTACGACACTTACATGCTATTAAATGATAGTGGCATTTGTTTACAACACTTTGCAATCGAACAGATGATAATGGTATTTACAGGTTGAAAGTGTAGGTCTGGTTGTATATGTATGTCTGGCTGTATGTGTAGGTCTGGCTGTATGTGTAGGTCTGGCTGTGTGTGTAGGTCTGGCTGTATGTTTAGGTCTGGCTGAATGTATAGATCTGACTGAATGTATAGATCTGACTGAATGTGTAGGTCTGGCTGATTGAGTAGACCTGGCTGATTGAGTAGACCAGGCTGAAAGTGTAGATCTGGCTGAATGTGTAGGTCTGGCTGAATGTGTAGGTCCGGCTGAGTGTGTAGGTCTGGCTCTATGTTTAGGTCTCGCTGAATGTGTAGGTCCGGCTGAGTGGGTAGGTCTGGTTGATTGAGTAGATCTGGCTGATTGAGTAGATCTGGCTGATTGAGTAGATCTGGCTGAATGTGTAGGTCTGGCTGATTGAGTAGATCTGGCTGAATGTGTAGGTCTGGCTGAATGTGTAGATCTGGCTGAATGTGTAGGTCTGGCTGAATGTGTAGATCTGGCTGAATGTGTAGGTCTGGCTGATTGTGTAGGTCTGGCTGATTGTGTAGATCTGGCTGAATGTGTAGATCTGGCTGAATGGGTATGTCTGGCTGAGTGGGTAGGTCTGGCTGATTTAGTAGATCTGGCTGAATGTGTACATCTGGCTGAATGTTTAGATCTGGCTGAATTTTTAGGTCTGGCTGAATGTGTAGGTCTGGCTGAATGTGCAAGTCTGGCTGAGCAAGTAGATCTGGTCAAGCAAATAGTCTCAGTGAGTATTGATTGCATAGAGATGCAAACATGGTCCATAGTAAACAGTGTGCAGATGTCAAGTGTGTCTGCAGAAAATTACTCACATATCACAGCTTTAGAGTAAATGAATCCAATACAAATATACTTCCATGGACAAATAAAAAATAAAGAATTAAAGAAAAGGAATAGTAAACAAACATAACAAAATATGTTTGATTGCTTTCAGATATTGTCTAGACACAGCAGAACAAGCCAGGAGAGAGAAAGGACTTAGGAATTTCCATAAAGATATCTGCCTGTATCCCATTACAAAAATGGGCATTCTCTACAAAGGGGAGACACTCTCTGGGGACACACTCCAAGGCTCTGTGTGGGAAAGTGACCTTGAACCCAGTAAACTGTACTTTGTGATCAGTCAAGGGAATGACATCGCTTTTACTGCAACCATTGATTTCAAGGATAGGCCTTCCTCAAAATTGTGATACATTGTATTGTTCCATTAGTTTTCAACAATGATAAATGTAATTATTGTCTACAATTACAATTTAATTCAGGGATTTCTCCTTGTTCCTTCTTTTTCCTATTGTATAGAGGTTGTTGAGGTATTACAGATCCAGATCTGTAGCGGGATGCATTATTTCATGTGCTGAAATGCTTCTAGAATCTTCTCTTGCTTCCCTCCTAAATATCCTTTCCATTCTTCTTCCGTCTTTTGTCTGCCAGTGAAACATAAGCCCTCAACTAACTCACGCTAAGCTCTTTGTAGACTTGTTCAGGATTGGTTGATTTTGCTAAGCTCTTTGTAGATTTGTTCAGGATTGGTTATGTTGCTAAGCTATTTGTAGACTTGTTCAGGATAGGTTAATTTTGCTAAGCTCTTTGTAGACTTGTTCAGAATTGGTTGATTTTGCAGCTAATGTTTTCTATAGGATGAGGTAACCAATTTCTTCTTCTTCTTCTGCTGTGTTCGTCCGGAATGTTGTTTTAGATGTAATTGTGTTTTGCCTGTTTACGACAGAGTTGTGATATTTGCACCTTTCGGCTGACACTTCCGACTTCTTCAGGCATTTGTTGGCTGGGTTACCTTCCCAGACGTAGCCGGTTTCATACCAACCTTCCCTTCCTTAGTTCCATCTTATGCCATGCATGGCAAGTTACAGTGTTACCATTCTTTGCTTTTATATGGGTCCGGACAGCTGATCCTTTTTATGGATCCTGCCAATTGTTACAATGTGTTCAGTTTGTCTGTTTTCAAAATGTTTCTGGAAAATGTTGGTTGCCATTTTCTGTTTGCTGTAGGTTGTTTTTATGTCATGAGGATAACAGGTCAGAGATTATGACATCTGCCTCTGTATCATGCAGGACTTAATCTTGATATGGACTGTATCAATCAGGTGTCATCTCCACAATAAAGGTTGGCTGTAGTTGATCTCCAGCACTGTCTTTCCCCCTGACTGTACATTCTGTCAAACTGCTGTTCGTCCATCTCTTAACGTTATCTTCCCATTTGTATCATTGTCTACTGCTTGATCGCATGTCTTCAACCTTACCCTCCAGAGAGACCTGGGTTTGGATCTTCAGTAAGGTGATGTAATTTTTTTCTGTTGGGGGGAAAAAATTAAACCCTAAGCTGCACAGTTTGTGGCAACTACACTAGCCAGGCAGCCTTAATTCCTCAGGCTCAAGACCTCCCCTGTCCTACACTGCATGGTACCGTAGGCAGCAATCACACAATCACAGTTCAGTTCAGCAAATCCACACACAAAATGAACATTCATACCAAGTGTGATTCTAGTGCATACATTTAGATTCTTAGTCTCTGCTATAGTTTGTGCACTGTGCCAAGATTCTCCTTGTGTGCGGAGTGAAGCTCTGTCAAAGATATCTGTGTGCAAGGAAGTGATCTTTAACCAAGAAGTCAAGCAAATCCGTCTTTATGTCTTAACCTTTTTCAAACAAATGTAAATTGCTTATTTTAGCTGAAGATATCTGTTGCCATATTTTATCATTTTGTTGCATTGGGATATGCATTTTGTGGATATATAATATATTCAGATGCATGCACATTTGGATCCTTGCCAGTGCTGTGGATTTGTGCACTGCGCTGAGAAAATTTAGAACTTAGTACATTTAGTCAGAGACTACGAATAAATCTGGCCATGTAAATGTGTTCTACAATGCGTATATTTAACGCCTGTGAGAGTGACACATTTATGATGTTATTGTTGTCATTTTTGTCCCACTTTACCAGCTGCCTTCTGGGATGCAGAAAGTTAATATTTGCAGAGTTGCCTCATTTACCAGGGGTTTCGGAAATTTTGTTTTTGACTTGGTAAGTTTAGAAGTTAAAACAAGAGGAAAGGGAGATTTTCTTTAAAAAAAGTTATAATATGTTGCGGTGAAATTTACCGGGAGTCTGATGTGCTGATGAACTTCTTGTCATGTAGAAAACTCTACAGGGTTGGAACCTGGAATGTTGAGACACAACACCACGTGAAGCATGAAGAAGAGAATTAGATGTTGAGACACAACACCACATGAAGCATTAGCTAGTTAGTTAGTTAGTTAGTCTTTCCTCTTGAGCCTAAGGCGGCGCATAAGGCAGAAGTCATGGCTCTCCGTGTCTGGCAGTTCACTGCTACCTGTTGTAGATCCTAGATGTTCACTTGGCCGTTGAATGAGCCTTCTCTGATGATGGTTCTACGCAGGGTCTCTCTTGGTCTTCCCCGTTTTCTTTTCCCTACTGGTGACCATAAGAGGGCTTGGTTGGGGAGTCTTGTCTTGTCCATTCTGAGTACATGGCCGATGTAGTTCCAATGGCGTATTCTTATAAAATTGGATACAATATCTTGCTTAGTCTCTTGTCTTATTTGCGTATTGGTTCTGAAATCTGTCCAGGGGAGGTTTAGAATTCTTCTAAGGCATTTGTTCTCAAAATTGTCTAATTTTTTATCTAAAGCTACCGTTGATTTCCAACTCTCACATCCATACGTTAACACTGGAATCACACAAGAGTTGAAGATTTTAAGTTTCGTATGTTTGCTGAGTGTCTTTGACTTCCAGATGTTTGACATGAAGCATGAAGAAGAGAATTAGATGTTAAGACACAACATCACATGAAGCATGAAGAAGAGAATTAGATATTGAGACACAACACCACATGAAGCATGAAGAAGAGAATTAGATGTTGAGACACAACACCACATGAAGCATGAAGAAGAGAATTAGATGTTGAGACACAACACCACATGAAGCATGAAGAAGAGAATTAGATGTTGAGACACAACACCACATGAAGCATGAAGAAGAGAATTAGATGTTGAGACACAACACCACATGAAGCATGAAGAAGAGAATTAGATGTTGAGACACAACACCACATGAAGCATGAAGAAGAGAATTAGATATTGAGACACAACAGCACATGAAGCATGAAGAAGAGAATTAGATATTGAGACACAACAGCACATGAAGCATGAAGAAGAGAATTAGATGTTGAGACACAACACCACATGAAGAAGAGAATTAGATGTTGAGACACAACACCACATGAAACATGAAGAAGAGAATTAGATGTTGAGACACAACACCACATGAAACATGAAGAAGAGAATTAGATGTTGAGACACAACACCACATGAAACATGAAGAAGAGAATTATATGTTGAGACAACACCACATGAAGCATGAAGAAGAGAATTATATGTTGAGACACAACACCACATGAAGCATGAAGAAGAGAATTAGATGTTGAGACACAACACCATATGAAGCATGAAGAAGAGAATTAGATGTTGAGACACAACATGACATGAAGCATGATGAAGAGAATTAGATGTTGAGACACAACAGCACATGAAACATGAAGAAGATAATTAGATATTGAGATGCAACAGCACATGAAGTATGACGAAGAGAATTAGATGTTGAGACACAACAGCACATGAAACATGAAGAAGAGAATTAGATATTGAGATGCAACAGCACATGAAGCATGATGAAGAGAATTAGATATTGAGATGCAACAGCACATGAAGCATGAAGAAGAGAATTAGATGTTGAGACACAACAGCACATGAAACATGAAGAAGAGAATTAGATATTGAGATGCAACAGCACATGAAGCATGAAGAAGAGAATTAGATATTGAGATGCAACAGCACATGAAGCATGAAGAAGAGAATTAGATATTGAGATGCAACAGCACATGAAACATGAAGAAGAGAATTAGATATTGAGATGCAACAGCACATGAAGCATGAAGAAGAGAATTAGATGTTGAGACACAACATGACATGAAGCATGAAGAAGAGAATTAGATGCAGGTGTGAATAATATGAGTAGAACATGGTGGGTGCTGCAAGAGTTGGCACAATATGGACGACTTGCCATGATTTGGTGGAGAACCTGTGTCCCAATGGGAGATCAAGGACAAAAGTAGAATGTTCAGAAGCCGTGAATCATTATATTGTCATGATTGTATTGAGGTCATATGCCCCAACGAATGATCAAAGACATGTTAGTCAGTTTAAAATTACCGTGGTAGACAATCGACATTACTGTGCGAACATGTGTATATTTCAGTTTGAATGATTTATCTAATTAATTCACGTAAGTTGTGTGATTTCTGCAGTATGTACCTGACGAGATGCAGCGAAATATGCCAGGCAAGAAATCGTGCAATCTATTGTTTGTGTCTTCGTTATTCAAAAGTAGAATGTTCAGAAGTTGTGGATCATCATTTTGTCATGAGTGTATTGAGGTCATATGCCCCAATGGAAGGTCAAGGACAAAAGTAGAATGTTCAGAAGTTGTGGATCATCATTTTGTCATTAGTTTTATGAGGTCATATGCCCAATGGGAGATCAAGGACAAAAGTAGAATGTTCAGAAGTTGTAGATCACCATTTTAGCTTGAGTGGATTGAGGTCATATGCCCCAATGGGAGATCAAGGACAAAAGTAGAATGTTAATATATTGTGGTTCAGCTTATCCAAGCAATAGGTAGGCTGAAATATGTGCCTGGTCTGATGTGCCTGTATCATCATCATCATCAATTGCCATCTTCAAATGACAGATAAGTTGTAATTAAGACACCTCTGTCCTGTGAGTCATGGTGGTGCAGTAGCTAGCACTTTTGCCTGCTGACGGAGTGGTCAGGTGTTCGAATCCCTCCCTGTAAAGTTAATTGATCCAGGCTCCCCGGCCGACCCAGCCTGAATTGTGTGCCAGGGAATGTCTTGGGAAGTGACCACACCACCCACCAAGTGCCCACTGGTCAGTGTAAAAATATGGGTTTAGCACCATGTAGTCAACATGCCTGAAGGCTTATAACAGGGTTCCTAACATTTTGTTTACTTTTTGTTATACTGTGTTCTGTCCAGTTTCATAGTACATTGTCCAGTCCAGTTTTATTGTGCAGTGTCTAGTCCAGTTTCATAGTACAGTGTCCAGTCCAGTTTCATAGTGCAGTGTCCTGTCCACTTTTATTGTGCAGTGTCCAGTCCAGTTTCATGGTACAGTGTCCTGTCCAGTTTCATAGTACAGTATCCAGTCCAGTTTCATAGTACAGGGTCTAGTACAGTGTCCAGTCCAGTTTCATAGTACAGTGTCCAGTCCAGTTTCATTGTGCAGTGTCCAGTCCAGTTTCATGGTACAGTGCCCTGTCCAGTTTCATAGTACAGTGTCCAGTCCAGTTTCATAGTGCAGTGTCCTGCCCAGTTTCATAGTACAGTGTCCAGTCCAGTTTCATAGTGCAGTGTCCTGCCCAGCGTCATAATGCAGTGTCCTGCCTGGCGTCATCGTGCAGTGCCAGTCCAGTTTCATAGTTTAATGTCCTGTCCAGTGTCATGGTGCACTGTCCTGTCTGATGTCCTAGTGCACTGTCCTGTCTGATGTCCTAGTGCACTGTCCTGTCTGATGTCACAGTGCACTTTCTAGTCTGATGTCATAATGCACTGTCCAGTCCAGTGCCATTGTGCACTGTCCAGTCCAGTGCACTGTCCTGTCAGTGTTTGCTTGCGTTCGCAGGCTGTGAACTCCAGCGTGATGTCCTGTATGTCGGATGAAGACATCCCGTTGTCCAACATCAGTGTGATGTCATACCGGACTGAGGTTTGCGTGAGTATCCGTTGTTCCATGTCTGGCTTATTGGTGTGTAGACTGGTGGTTCCTTGCGTGCAGGCAGATACTCTCCGACTTCAGAAGAATCCACGATCCTACTACGTTAGCCAGGACCCCGAAGGGACCTGTTGCCCAGGACGCATGGCTAGGACGTGTTAGTAGGTCTTGGCCAGTATTGAACCTGGCCCTGGTGCCTTGGAAACACCTCTGTCTCCCTGTCCAGTACAGAACCTGGCCCTGGTGCCTTGGAAACACCTCTGTCTCCCTGTCCAGTACAGAACCTGGCCCTGGTGCCTTGGAAACACCTCTGTCTCCCTGTCCAGTACAGAACCTGGCCCTGGTGCCTTGGAAACACCTCTGTCTCCCTGTCCAGTACAGAACCTGGCCCTGGTGCCTTGGAAACACCCCTGTCTCCCTGTCCAGTACAGAACCTGGCCCTGGTGCCTTGGAAACACCTCTGTCTCCCTGTCCAGTACAGAACCTGGCCCTGGTGCCTTGGAAACACCCCTGTCTCCCTGTCCAGTACAGAACCTGGCCCTGGTGCCTTGGAAACACCCCTGTCTCCCTGTCCAGTACAGAACCTGGCCCTGGTGCCTTGGAAACACCCCTGTCTCCCTGTCCAGTACAGAACCTGGCCCTGGTGCCTTGGAAACACCCCTGTCTCCCTGTCCAGTACAGAACCTGGCCCTGGTGCCTTGGAAACACCCCTGTCTCCCTGTCCAGTACAGAACCTGGCCCTGGTGCCTTGGAAACACCCCTGTCTCCCTGTCCAGTACAGAACCTGGCCCTGGTGCCTTGGAAACACCCCTGTCTCCCTGTCCAGTACAGAACCTGGCCCTGGTGCCTTGGAAACACCCCTGTCTCCCTGTCCAGTACAGAACCTGGCCCTGGTGCCTTGGAAACACCCCTGTCTCCCTGTCCAGTACAGAACCTGGCCCTGGTGCCTTGGAAACACCTCTGTGTCCCTGTCCAGTACAGAACCTGGCCCTGGTGCCTTGGAAACACCTCTGTCTCCCTGTCCAGTACAGAACCTGACCCTGGGTGCCTTGGAAACACCTCTGTGTCCCTGTCCAGTCTGATGTCATAATGCAAGTTTCTCTGAGACTCCTGGGGGTCACCACTGGAGCTACAGAGTTCATGCTTTGTATGATACCAAGAGATATCACACATCTCCCTGATCTCTTAAATAGTGACATTAAGTGATATCACACATCTCCCTGATCTCTTGAGTAGTGACATTAAGTGATATCACACATCTCCCTGATCTCTTGAGTAGTGACATTAAGTGATATCACACATCTCCCTGATCTCTTGAGTAGTGGCACCAAGCGATATCACACATCTCCCTGATCTCTTGAGTAGTGGCACCAAGCGATATCACACATCTCCCTGATCTCTTGAGTAGTGAAATTGGATACTTAGCCTTGTCAGATAAGGGCAAAAAACAGGAGGTTCCAAGTGCAAATTGTGGGCATTAAATATCCCGCGGCAGTTGGAAATTGCAAAGAGTAGGCTGTAGGGCCACTGCCCTGGCACACTTGATAGGAAAAGTGAATCTTTCACAGGCAGATAGAACCTGTTACCTTGGATGGGATCTGTCTAGATCAGTGGTTCTCAACCGGTGGGGAATTCCCCCTTAGGGGGGAATTTTAGGGTTTCCGGGGAGGGGGGGGGGGGTGGTGAGAGAGAGAGAGAATTAAGATTATTTCAAGATCGCGTTAATACAAGAACCGATTATTTGATATTGTTTTTCCCTCCAAACTTTATGGTTTTGTACTTCTCGCCCTTCTGAAATTCATCTTATAACGTAAGTAGACCCGCTAACCATGTTTTATGTAGACGTCTAGATTTGTTCTAGACTTGAAATTAAGATTATTTCAATATCGTGTTAATACAAGAGCCAATTATTTGATATTGTTTTTCCCTCCGAACTTTACAGTTCTGTACTTCTCGCCCTTCTGAAATTCATCTTATAACGTTTTATGTTCTAGACTTGTTCTAGTATGTGTTATTAAATTTAGCTTCAATTTTTATATATACTGTGTAGGGGCAAGGGTACAGTAAATGCTGTGTATATACTGAGAACAGTAATTGAACGTTCTGTAGAAGTAAACAAAGATCTATATCTTTTCTTTATTGACTACACAAAGGCTTTTGATAAAGTGAGACATGTCGATATGATAAGGATGCTTGAAGATCTACAAATTGATGGAAAAGACCTTAGACTTGTAAAAAACATATATTGGAAACAACAAGCTGCCATCAGAATTGTTAATGATGTAGGTCAATATCAGCCTATTAAAAGAGGTATGAGACAGGGATGTGTAATGTCTCCAGATCTTTTTTCCCTGTACAGTGAAAATATTTTCAGAAATATAGAAGATATGGAAGGAATCAGCATTGTGGGACGATACATCAATAACATTAGATATGCAGATGATACAGTCTTGATTGCAGTCAATGAACAGGACCTGCAACATTTAGTAGATGCAGTTGTTGCACACAGTGAACAGCTAGGGTTAGAATTGAACTGTAGAAAACACAGATTAAGGTCGTCACTGGGAAGAAGGAAATACCACAATGTAATATACAAGTAAATGGGTTTATTCTTAAACAAGTTAATCGGTGACAGTTATCTCGGAACATCTTATGGGAGATGCCTAGAAGAGATTAGAACAAGAATTGCCATTGTGAAGGTAGCCTTTTGCAAGATGAAAAACGTACTGACCAATAAAATGATGTCAATTGAAGCGATAAAAAGAGTGTTGAAGTGCTACATAGAACCTATACTTTTGTATGGATGTGAAGCGTTGACAATGAGCAGTAAAGCTAAAAACATCTGATGGCTGTGGAAATGTGGTTTCTGAGAAAAATGCAAAGAACACCATGGACAGACAGAAAAACCAATGAACAAGTCCTTCAAGAAACAAATGAAGATCCTAAACTGATTAGAATCATTAGACGTAGACGGTCAAAATTTTTTGGACATGTTATGAGAAGAAATGACTTGGAGAACTTGGTGACAACTGCCAACATCGAAGGGAAGAGACCAAGGGGAAGACCGAGAAATAAATACCTGGATGGCTTGGCCACGTGGCAAGGTCAAGACAGGAACACGGAGCTGATCCACGACTCTGGTGATCGAGTGAGATGGCAAAACATGACCGTTCACAGTTATCGGCATGGCACATGATGGTGTAGGGGCGAGGGGGGGACATTTATAGGGAGGAAATACGAAAGGGTGGTGGGTGACGTTCTGATAATATGGTGGTGCAGGGGCCAAAAAAGGTTGAGAACCACTGGTCTAGAGGGAGCAAACCTGAAACAAATGCATGCTGAAGTCGGACACACTGAATTAACTGGTTCATAACTGGGTGTGACTCACTCTCTAGGATAGATGAACCAAGGAGAGGTAGCCACCGGGATAAGTGGACAATTCTGCTGCTAAACATAGCAGGCCACTCGCTTCTCCCGATAGTGGGTAATTGCTGTCTATGGTCTAGGTAAAATACCCCAACCCCACCCCACCCCGGTATGGATGTGGAAAGCAAAACAGAAAACCCACAATATTTTCTCAAGACTTAATGGAATTCTGATATTACCAGAGACAGAACAAAACAAAAAACAAATCAAACCAACAACAAAAACTAACAAAAAATGGATGGCTGGAGAAACCTTAAAGTTTATTGATAAAAGAAAACAAAGTAAACATAACGAAGAAGATTTTGATCAGATAAATACATAAATAAAAGATAAATGCGTTAAGGCAAAAGAAAATTTTTTAAACTTTGCAGTGAAACATTCATCATCATCATCTTCCACTTTTGCCGGGAAGATTGTGATAAGATAAATACAGAAATGAAAGATAAATGCGTTAAGGCAAAAGAAAATTGTTTCAACTTTGCAGGAAGACATTCATCGTCATAATAATGATCATCATCTTCCACTTTTGCAGTCAAGCGTACGTGGGGAGGAATAATTTGCGTTCTAGCGCCCGATGTGAAGGACTGGGTAGTGTCATTCCGTGTGATTGCACAATGTCTTTGATGTCGTCAATGCATTTTTCTTCTCGGGCATCCCCTAGCTCTCGTAGCAGATTATCTTTGATGTAGGGCAATATTATTTAATTAAATTATATTAACGAAACAAAAGACTGTTCTCAAATATATCGGTAAGATGACAGGCAGAAAAATAAAAGTAAACACAAGATATATGAAATCAAAAACAGGAAGGATATTATTTGAAGAAGGTGCTATAATAAAAAGATGGAAAAATACATTAGTTTGTTGTATGATGAAAAAGAGCAGAAGAAAGTCCACCAATCATAAACAAATCACTGACACTTTCAAACATATGAAGAAAGTAAAAATAGCTGGACCCGACGAAATCACGATAGAGTAATTAGAAGCACTACACCATAACTAAATCGTCTTTAGGGCTTTCTAATTTATTTTATTGGTATGTCTGTATTTCTTGTGGATTTTGCTCCGCATTATTTATTATAGCTTCATTTATCATAGAAAGACACGAAGAATTGAATCAAGAACCAACATCACAGTACTCGGTACATTCCATTCCTCATCTGCAACAGCCAGCGAAGAGTCCCAATACTGATGGTACGGCTAGACACGAATCCTGTCCATAGTCCTGGTTTCGATTTGATTCTACCATTACCCGTAACTCCGTTAAACCTCAAGAAGAAGTTATATTAGTGTCCTTCCCTGGCTCAGATTAATAAACACGTGACTAAGTCAGCCACAAACAGCAGCTGTGTACGGTTTTACCCTCAGCAAGATTATTAATTTGAAGGTAATTATTGCCCATAGGGGGTAGTGATGATTGTCGTGAAATTACCCAAGTTTGGGGCTCAGGAGAATGGCAGCACGGACAAGTAATGACATTTTATTTCGAAATAAATTAGCACGTATTGATCGTCAGTTTGGAGAACAAGCGGGAAGTAGAAATAACAGGAAACTAGACAATATAAAACGATCGAAAGTCATGCGGTCTGGGAAATTCTTGCTCTTCTTCCTTATTCACAGCCAGGCCTTTACGTTAATGTCTCCTGTGAAGCAGCTTTTGCTAGCTGATCTGCTTCCTCTCACCCTCTTTGTTGCAGTGGGAATCTACGAAAGCGGGCATTTGTCGAAATCTTTGGAGAGAATCTTGTCATTTTGTTGGCCCAAATGGAATTAGAGTATCCAAGCCTCCCGAAAGATGATGCGTATTTCCAACTCACCTGTAGAGAAAAAGTAACAATCTTCATATTCCGTACAGGACACAACAGGCTGAAATATCTCCTGTTTAACACTACAGATAGGAGTTTCTGGTGAATGTAGCTTATGGACAGGTTAAAGTTGCCATAAAAGGACTAATACTGCCCTGCAGATGCAGAACACAGAAAACTATGTAGTTTGTCCTACATCCACTCCAACTGAAGACACATTCTATGGACATATCAAGAGGCTGAAGTTGACTGATGTTATCTTTGAATTTATTTATATTGACGTCTGAAGATTTGCGCAGAAGATGAATTGTGTCTCCTGTCTCTAGTTATTTCGTCGTTGTCAGTTGTTTTTCCCATTACTCCTGCCCTTTTCAACCTCAGAAGAGGAGTTATAATTAGAGCCCATCTCAGCTTCATTTGATTAATCCTGTGACCGACTAACCCACGCTTCGGATATTAATTCGAAAGAGATTGTAGCCCACTGGAGGTAATGATCAACTCTTTAAAAAGTCGCTTAAAAGTCGAGAGGATCGACTTCATTGTCCTGGGTTTTATCCCATATGGCTCAGTCTCTTTCCGCAGGGCGGCCTGTTGGATTCGTCGCACAATGCACTAACTCCGTAGCTCCAGCGACGACCCTCAGGAGTCTCCGTGAAAAGTGTACTCGCGGACCGAAAGACGTCGCCCGGAATCGAGCCCACAACCTTCGGAATGCAAGGCAGACGGCTCGACTACTTTGCCACGGAGACTCCCGGGGCAAAGCTGATGGCGTTACCAACAGAAAAGATATTCAATCTGCTGGAGAACGGACTGGGAAGACACAGCATCGCCCAACTGTGCAAGACACTGGTTGGAATCGTCCATCAACCAACAAAACGGACAAAGCCACCGCACTAGTAAGAAAGATCAACCAAGAAGAGAAGGCCGACATCAAGATACCCCACTGTGTTACAGTGGAAGCCACCCGACACCGCATCATAAAACGATGGGTCATAAAACGATGGGTCATAAAACGATAGGTCATAAAAAGATGGGTCATAAAACGATGGGTCATAAAACGATAGGTCATAAAACGAGTCCATACACATCTCACCAATGAACAAATCAGGGAGATGCTATCGAAACAAGACCCGGCTCTCAAGTTTATCGGTGCTGAAAGAATCATCGGAAAAATTAACACACCCTCTACAGTTGTCATCATCACGCAGGAGCATAGAACCATGCCACAATCAATCAGATGGAACAAGAAGGAACAAGCCCCGGAGCACTACATTCCAAGAGTGCTGCAGTGTTCCAGATGCCAGAAGTGTTGGCACTGGCAAATGCCAACTGCAGAAGTCAGGTGGGAGTATGCAGATACTGTTCCGTAGTAGTTCCATCATGCCAATATCGTCATCGACTTTAGCAATCCCAACGAAGGCAGAAAGTGCGCTGACTGCCTCGACAACCACGGGGCTAGATATCTCAGCTGCCCCTACCACCAAGATAGTAAACAAGCGATGGAGCTAGCCGTAAAAGCAAATCTACCATATCTAGATGCTAGGAGGCAGTACGAGGCCACCACCCGCCTAATGAAATCAAAAGAGAATTGGAGGGTCGGCTGAAAGACCTCAATTTAAAAGTTGATAACATGAAGCAAAGAAGCGACGATTCGCAAGAAACGCAAAAATCAGCCGTTCGATGCATTCTGGACGAAGTGAGGCTCTTTCAGCACAAGATCGAGTTGCATGTGGCACGAATGACTGCTATCAAGGCGGAGACGGAGGAAACACTGAAACAGGTTCAGGAAGAAAGAGCACTCAAGAAAAAGACCAAGAATGTAAGATCCAAACAGACGATACCAACAGCAAGACCCATATAGGAGAGGAAGTAATAGAAGAGGAGAAAGAAAAGGAAAGTGAACACGAAAGCGACCAAGAACCCACGGTGATCAGGCGAAGAGACTACACTCCACCCAGATTTGAAAGAAATGATAGACCACGAAGATTCAACAACAGAACAAGCCAAAGGAGAGATAGATGGAGTCACCAAGACTCGTCTACTGGTAAATCTCTCCCTGAAAAAAAAAAATCATGAGAAAGGCGGGAACCTAACAACCTCAGGCCTTAAAAGTGTGCGAACCTCACCAGACATGAGAACAGCAACAAAGATTAAATCGACACCAAGCCAGAAACGCCTAGAAACCGGGAAGCGAAACACCCAGCTCTATTGCCACAAGCAGAAAGAAAGAAAAACACCACAAGGGCCCCAATTATAACTAGACGATAGATCGACAGTTGAACTGGCACTGAACACATTCTTCTTCATGCGAGCGATCCAAGCGGGCGATTATTAAAATATAGAAATGAAAATGCATGAGACAGGGGAACTGGCGAAAAATCGGGAGCCTTTCCGGCCGAGCTGTGATGTGATTGAAATTCTTTAGATGATCTGATACACGATGGAGAACAAACAAGTAAAACAGTGAAGGACCCGTTGTGAAACTGCGTTCATCCACCCCTAAGCCACGACGCCGACTCTCAATATATAATCAGCATAACTGGCATTCTCCAGGGCCTAAAACACCTACTACCCAGCAGCAAACTATCTATTAGTGTGAATAATCTAATGTCCTCTACATTCTAGTTTGGGAATCACTGCTCGAACAATCGCCTAGGCAGGAGCGCATGAAGAGCAGGAAAAATGGCCTATCTTCCCACAACAAAACCGCACCCGCGCGCTGGCTTGTCAGCGTCATTACAAAGCAGGTCAGAAAACGGCTTGCATCAGTGCACGGTGGTGGCTATTGTCAGTATTGTTAGCAAGTACGTGTGGCTGTTAGTCATAGCATGTATTTTATTAGAAAGCAGTAGTTCGATGCGCAACCGATAAAACACCCCAGCTGTTTAGAAGGAAATCTGGGGAAAGTCCCGGGTAATATCTTTCTTTGATTTGCGGATAGAAGCTGACGTCACAGGTATAAACTCTATCTTATTCGTTCAGGCTTGGTTGATAGGCTATATGTTTGAATTTGTGCTGTCTGATAACTCACTGATTGGCTCAGTTATAATGCAGGTGATATATACACTGCGAGGTAGCTATTTCAACGTTGGTAGAATATTTGTCTGTTGTATGTGATTTCCCTGATGCCTTCATTCATTAATTCACAGGAAGTTTGTTATACTGTTCCATACTATTCATTAATACTAATAGTAAGTAAGTATGTGTGCTATTGTGTTAACTGGTGAGAAAACAGACACCCAACTAAATAAATTTAAAAAAAAAATAACAACAACTTAAAAATAGTGAATAATGCATCACTATCATCAGTGTTGAGGTGCTGCATAAAGCCTGTACTTTTGTATGGATGTGAAACTTGGACAATTAGCAGTCAGCTGAAAAATATCTGATGGCTGTAGAAATGTGGTTTCTGATGAGAATGCAAAGAATACCATGGACAGACAGAAAAAATTAATGACCAAGTACTACAGGAAACTAATGAAATGCGTAAACTGATTAAAGAAATTAGATGTAGACAGTCATAATTTTTTGGTCATGTTATGAGAAGAAATGGATTGGAGAACTTGGTGACAACTGGCAAGATCGAAGGGAACAGACCAAGGGGAAGGCCGAGAAGTAAATACCTGGATGGCTTGGCCACATGGCATGGTCGAGACAGGAACACTGAGCTGATCCACGAGTCTGGTGATCGATAGAAATGGCGAATCATGACCGCCCACGCTTTCCGGCAGGGCACATGATGGATGGATGGATCATCACTATCATCAAGTCAGGTCTCAGTCAGGTATGGCTGAACTACTGTATGACACTACCTGCTTTCTGCGCCGAATTTTGGGCGGCGCTCACCAAACCCAACACCCCACAGTGTACCAACGGCTTCGGGCTGAGGAGTGCAACTGAGAGAGCACAAGCCTTACCCTAGTGCGAGGAAATGCAACCTAAAGACTAACTGTCATGTCAGGGGAAACAAGGCCCCCTAGCCTTGGTCGGCAACTGGTCTACGATAGAAGCTCCGATAGGCGGACAGTTAGATCATTGCTTTGCTAATCCGGCAACTTCTGCAGCTTGTCTTGTTCTAGACGTATCGGTGTCACCTTTCCTCTGGAGTAAGGCAGGGTGAGAGAGGGATCATGCTACACGGGCAACACACGGTCTCTAAATGCAGCCCAGGCTTTGTGCTATGGAGAGGTATAGCTCCATTTTACAAACTATCGTCTATCTAGATGGTCAGGATCAGTTTTCGCTGCAACGTTCATTCTGGTACTTGTGATCATGTTCTAGTTTATTTAGTTTAGTTTAGTTTAGTTTAGTTTAGTTTAGTTTAGTATAGTTTAGTTTAGTCGACCGATCAACATCACGGCATACGGGTATAACACATAAGTGCTCCGTTCTACTTCGAACTCAAGCCTGAGTCCGGAGAATCTCAGCTCAGTGCACAAACTCCGTAACACTGGCGAGGATCCTGAAATACTTTGGGTAGATTTTTAACTCGAAATTTTTCTCGGGAGGCGCCGTTAGGCTACTCTTTTTCGATTTCCAATTCCCAAGGGATTTTTTTTTAACGTACGCAACAATACACACAGGCGTCCGATGTCACCACACAGAGACCAGGGGAAATGTGTTACTAAAGGTCCACGTGAAAAAGTCCCGGTCCCTCACCGGGGCTTGAACCCGGGACCTCCAGCATTCGAAACGGACACCATACCTCGAGACCATTCAGCTCCCCCCCCCTTCCTCGTTCTAGTAAAGCTTACCTATTCTGCTTCTCATTTTTTGTGTGATTCATTCAACTTAAAATTGGTACCAGAAATGCCTTGGGAAGTAAAACCGGCCGGGTAGATACTGACCACATCGTCCGCCAGGTGCCAAGTCGGTTTATGACAACATGAGTCTAGCAACATGATATACCGAATGCGATTTAACAGATTAAGTGCTAAACAAATAGTAGCTTTCGACCAAACAAAAATGGATGGCGGAAAATTGGATGATTGGGTGCGTCACGGTTATAACTTAAACATTGTTAATATGGTATATCGGACATGTTTAATTATTTATACAATTGAAAAGGGTTGTATAGGGAAAACTGTTGTATTGATATTTTAACTAATTTTTGATTTATAAGCCCATGGCAGTTACGGGAAGTTTTTGTAACACGATTTATCATCCAATGGCAATTAATCACTTAAGGCGCGTGGACAAGGTCCCTTATTTGCATACGTTATGCACCACCCTCTTCGGAGTCTGATTACGGTGAAATGAATGACACACATGTGTCCTCAATTCGATGTCACTGACAGATTCAAATTTCCGTTATCCCGTGTAGTTCATCGACATGTCGTAGGGATTTTAAATGGTTATTTGGCTGTTTGTGATTCCTTGGCACGTTTATGTTCAGTAGTTTGTCAGTGCTTTAAGAACGACCGGAACTCATACCATTGTGTGAAAAACAACGCAAGGTTGTTTG